>JACYFF010031958.1:6349371-6370015 GCA_017589665.1 Selenicereus undatus | reverse complement strand
AAAATTACAAAAAAATAAAAAATTAAAGATTAAAAATTTATAAATATGAAATAAAAAATAAGAAATAAGAAAGAAGAAACTAAAAAAATAAAAAATTAACAATTAAAAATAAAAATAAAAAATAAAAAAATAGAAAGTAAAAAATGAAAAATATAAAATACAATAGAAAATAAAAGATAAAAAATAAAAAATAAAAAAATAAAAAAAAAGTGAAAAATGAAAAATAAAAAATGAAAACTGAAAATAAAAAAGATAAAAAATAAAAAAATAAAAAGAAAAAAGTAAAAACAAAAAAAATAAAAAATAAAAAATAAAAAACTAAAAAGTAAAAAGCAAAAATCAAAAAAATAAAAAATAAAAAACAAAAATTTCACAAAATTTCGATAACTTTATAAATTATCACACATTAATTACATTCTTATTATTTTAACCTATTTCAACCCACCACATAAAAAATATACCAACTTCAACCAATTTCAACTCACTTCAACCTACTTCAACCATTTTGAACCCACCTAAAAAAAAATACCAACTTCAACCTATCTCAACCCATCTCAACCAACTTCAACCCACTTCACCCTTTTGACCCACCCAATTTACCCACGAAAGAAACAGGCCCTAAGAATGACAATGGGGTGAGTACGGGTGGGCTGAGCCGTACGCCAATTTCTATTTTCGAAAAGCGTACCCATATTTGTACCGTTCAACTATTAAAAAATAAAACTCATACTCATACCTATCTGGTTTTGCGGGTTTTGTTCGGGTTTACGTAGAGAATTAAAATTAATACCCATATACAACCCATATCCAAGTACAATATGTATTTGTGTCATTATAAGATTGCAAAGTTGTGATATTTTAGGAAAGTATTGTTTTGAAATGGGAAATAATATACATTATTAACTAACTTTTTGTTAGAAAGGTTTGGATTATACTTAAACCGGAAAAACGCAAAACCAAAATATTTTTTTATATTATTATTAAAAACGGGTACAGGTAAGGTGTGAATATGGGGCGGGTGAGAACTATACTCATACCCGTTTTCCAATACCCGTCCCATACCCATTTAAAATCCATTTTCACCACTCATTTGAGCTTCACATGGGGCAAATTTTACAGATTTTAAATAGATGCGGGTTTCATTGTCATCCCTATATGATACTATTTTGGTTACTTAATTCCTTCCATAAGAACATTAGAGATAGTGTTCTACATTGCAAAACTACTACTAAGATGTGGAAAGAGTTGAATGGGATGAAAAAACACCATTTGAGTTTATATATACGACATCTTTATTTACGACCCAATTTATATAAAATTTAACAATTAAAGCCTAAAACAACATAAGCACTTCTTTTTCTTTTTCTTTTTGGGGGGGGAGGGGTGCTAAGTGCTAACAGCCGGCACATTATACACACACCACATTTCTTATTTGAACTCAAAAGGAAAGTTTTCAAGGAGACAATAAAGCCCCACAAGACAGCACAAAAGACAAGAATCGTTAACTCTAGAGACTTGAAGATGCCTCTAACTTCCATTACCATCTCGAAAATGAAACAAAACAGCATGCAATATTATAACATGGAATCTTTGAGAGCAACCTTCTAATATATATGTGGGCGGCATTCAAAAGAGTATTCTAGCATTAACTAATGACTTAACTAGAACTTCCTAGTCTAAATTAAAGTACCAATGAATCACTACTATAAATACAACATAACATTTACATATTCATATAACAAATAAAACTTGTAACATTTTTCAAGTACAAGAGATCCGTAGAAGCAAAACCTGTTCTAGTTAACACATTTCAAGTAACGAGAGTACGTACGTGTGTAATAGAGCTTGAGGTAAAAAATGGGGAAGATCAAGGACCCTAAGGTGCCACATTCGACAGCGAGGGCAAACAAAGATGAACCAGTGAGTGTGGCCTATGTTGCGGGCACCCCACTTCAGGCGGGCAAGATTGGGGAGGCTGAGCCAATTGATTTTTGTCAGGCAGCCCATAACATCGAGAAAGCCAAGGCTGAGTTAGGTGAAAGTGGGTCTCCTAAACCTCCCCCGCCGTTGAATCTCGACATTGTCGAAGATCCAGATATTCCTGTAAATCCTAAAAGAATGGTTACTTCACCTAGGCATTTCCCCAAGAAGGCTGTTTTCCCTGGGCCTGGTTCTACCGTGCCCTTTCCGTGACATTCGGTTTGAGTTGGTTCTAAATGATGTCAAAGTTATCTGAAAAATAAGTTGCAGATTTAAGTTTGTGTCTATCAGATCTTGCCTAGATCTAGTGCGCTCTAATGGGATGCACACTGGGTTTGTTGTTGTTGTTGACATGTTGTCTTGGTGTTATGTTTTTGTACATATTCCTTGAACGTTAATAAACTACAGTTTTTGTGTTAAATTGGAAGAGTTTACTGTTTTCTTACCAATTACCATTCTGCCTAGATGAATTTTTCTTCTACCAAGAGCATTGTGGATTAGGGGTACCTAACATATATAGGATATGTTTTTGGGTGCAATATTGCGTTGCAAGTGTTGGTGCTTTGTGGCATAGAACAACTCTTTCTTCCCATAAAGTAAGGGAAAAATCATAAAATGACTTGGTGAATGCATGAGCCGAATAAGAATCCGACATGATCCGAACTTGATAAAAATTGTTACGTTTACGATATTATGTATAAAAATTTAAAACATATTGAGATGACCCAACCTAACTCATTTAAATTAACAGTTTTTGTGTTTACACTAATAATTGTCAGTTGGCATCTATGTACTTATCGAGAAAATGACTTAATCATGTACGTTATATCAAATCTTTCTACAATTTTCGGGTTCTCTTAACATAGCATGCATGTATTATAGGTCAGATTAATTATGAACATCTTAAACTCAGTAGTCAGTTTCACACCATTGCAATTCGATTCATGAACCTCCTTCATATAGGCTTCTATCAGAATTGATCTTGATTTGAGTTCTCATGTCAATCAGTGTGGTCTATTTCATAGTACGCCATTTTAGCTAACTAAAAACCTCTAGAATTTTGTGCGGGAGCTTTAATGAAGAGCTTTTGGTTCACAATATAATATTTCGCATAAATGAACTATTTTTTTTATCGAATGCATATATTAGGCAATGTACACAACAACAACAACAACAACAACAACACTCTCAGTGTGGGTCCCGCTTTCACGGGGTCTGGGGAGATCCAGTTGTAGGCAACCTTACCTCTACCGGTATTCCTACCCATAGAGAGGTTGATTCCATACGACCCACCAAAACGGTTTTGGAAAAAGGGTTATAGTGCAAACTTTTGCGAAACCATTTACTGAGTAAACGAGGGAAGAGGAAAGGAAGGATAGCAAATAAAGAGGGAGTAGAGACATACCTGAGCAAACCAAGGGCGCTTAGTGCCGTCACAACCCAGCAAAGCACGACCTGCAGACCAGCACACACAGAAAACCCTACCCACCCTAACGCCGACCTGCAGACTACTGCCCCCTACGGCGGCGGACCCTTACAGTCCGAGACCTTAATCCTGACTCGCCACAGCCTCCTATCCTGAGCCATTTCCTCCGTAAGACCGACAACTCTCAAGTCCTCTCTAACCACTTCTTCTAGGCTCTTCTTCGGTCTACCCCTCCCTCTCTTACCACCGGGAGGGTTGATCAACTCACACCTACGTACGAGGGCGACGACGCTTCTCCTCTTCACGTGGCCGAACCATCTGAGCCTCGATTCCCTCATATTCTCCTCTATGGGGGCCACTTTAGCTAGACCCCTGATTTCTTCATTCCTTATTCTGTCCAATCTCGTAAAACCACACATCCACCTGACCATTCTCATCTCAGCGACCATCAACCGTTGGACCTGCGTCTTTTTTAGAGGCCAACACTCTGATCCATAGAGAACAGCCGGTCTAACTACCTTCCGATAAACTTTGCCTTTCAAACCCATGGGCATTCTCTTGTCACACAGCAACCCTGACGTTGACTTCCACTTTTGCCAGTCCGCTCTAATCCGCTGGCTAATATCCTCGTCTATGTCCCCATTTTGCTGGATGATCGAGCCCAGGTACTTAAATTTTGCGACCTTCGGTATGGCCCTCCCATCCAGAACGATTTCTCCCCCCTCTTCTGTCCTCCCGCTGAAACAACAGTGGAGGTATTCCGTTTTCGACCTACTCAATCGAAAGCCCCTAACTTCCAGCGTGTGCCTCCAACGCTCCAACCTGTCGTTCACACCCTGTCTAGCAACATCGATAAGGATGATGTCATCTGCAAAAACCATGCACCAGGGTACCTCGTCCTGGATTCCTCTAGTGAGTTCATCCAAAACTAGAGCGAAAAGAAACGGGCTTAAAGCGGAGCCCTGATGTAGGCCCAAACTAATAGCGAAGTCATCGGAGACCCCTCCCGGGGTCCTAACATTAGTCCGCCCTCCCTCGTACATATCCTTGATTACACGAATGTATGCGGGCGACACCTTTTTCTCTTCCAAACACCTCCACAAAACCTCCCTTGGGACTCTATCATACGCCTTCTCCAGGTCAATGAACACCATATGGAGATCCACCTTTCTGTCCTTGAACAGACCCATGAGTCCTCTGAGGAGGTAAATCGCCTCAATGGTCGACCTGCCTGGCATGAATCCAAATTGGTTCTCTGAAATCTCTACTTCCTCTCGCAGCCTTCTCTCAATCACTCTCTCCCACAGTTTCATAGTGTGGCTGAGCAGCTTGATGCCCCTAAAGTTATTACAATCTTGGATATCCTCTTTGTTTTTGTACAGTGGGATGATCGTGCTGGCCCTCCACTCTCTGGGCATCTTGGCGGTCTTGAAAATAACATTGAAAAGCTCTATGAGCCACTCTAGACCCTCTTCCCCCATGAACTTCCAAACTTCTACTGGAATCTGGTCCGGACCTACTGCCTTCCCATTCGCCATCTTCTTCAAGGCCTCCCTGATCTCCTCCTTTGTTATCCTGCCACTTGCACGCTGAACGCTACACTCTCCGCCCGGCCTATAGTCGTCTCCCCCCCTTCTCCATTGAGGAGTTTAGCAAAGAAACTTTGCCATCTCTCCTTAATATCAGCATCCTCAATCAACACCTTTCCCTCTTCGTCCTTGATACACCTAACGACTCCTAAATCCCTAGTCCTTCTTTCCCTCGCCCTGGCTAGTTTAAAAACCTCCCTCTCCCCTTCCTTCGACCCCAATCTATGGTACAGTCTATCAAAGGCCTGACTCTTTGCCACTGCCACCGCCCTTTTGGCTACCTTCTTGGCCTCCTTGTATCCAATCCTCTTTTGCTCCCTCTCTTCCTCCGAACTGCTACTCATGCACTCCTCGTAAGCCTCTTTTTTTGCCTTGACTTTCTCCTTTACCTCTTCGTTCCACCACCACGCGCCCTCCATCCGGTTGCCGCCTGCCCTTGAAAGCCCTAGGGTTTCCTTCGCCGACCTTCGAATGCAATCCGCTACAGCATCCCACATCTCGTCGGCGTCTTCTGCCCTCCTCCAGGCTCTTTCCTCGACTATTCTTTCTGCTATTAATCTCGCCTTCTCCTTTGAGAAGGTCCACCACTTTATTCTGGGTTCTCCAGCTCTCCTCTTCAACCTCTTAGGATACTTGAACTCCGCATCTAAGACCAACAACCTGTGTTGGGTTCCCAACAACTCGCTGGGGATCACTTTGCAGTCTTTACACGATCTCCGATTTTCCCTCCTCGTTAGGAAGTAGTCAATCTGGGTCTTGCAAGAGCTGCTCTTGAAGGTCACTAGGTGGTTCTCCTTCTTTTTGAAAAAGGAGTTGACCACCAACAAATCAAAAGCCACCGCAAAGTCCAGCACAGAGGTCCCTCCTGCATTTCTCTCTCCGAAACCGAAGCCCCCGTGGACCCCATCATATCCCGCTACCTCCGATCCGATATGGCCGTTAAAGTCTCCGCCTATGTACAGTCTCTCGGTATGAGGTACCTCCTAGATGACCTCATCTAGGGCCTCCCAGAAGAGCTTCTTTGTTTCCTCCGGCAAGCCTACCTGAGGCGCATACACGCTCACCACGTTCACGAACACTGAACCTACTAAGACCTTAATAGCCATAATTCGGTCGCTCTTACGCCTCACTTCGACCACCTGGTCCGCCAAATCCTTCGCAACCAGGATGCCGACTCCATTCCTCGCCTTGGATGACCCCGAGTACCAAAGCTTGTACCCATCAAACTCTCTAGCTTTCGCTCCAACCCACTTCGTCTCCTGGACACACGCTATACTAATCCCCCGCTTACGCAGAGATTTAACTAACTCTATCGACTTACCCGTGAGGGACCCAATGTTCCAGGACGCTAGGCGTACCTTCCGCAACCCTAAACCCCTCCTAACCCCAAAACTCCCCGGAGGACAGGCTGGAGCAGCTACATGGCCCGCCACAGACGCAGACGCCTACGGGGCCAAACGAACACCCTAAACAATCTACAAACTTAGAGGGTTACAACAAAAAACTAAGATAACACAAAAACACTATTACACCCACCACACCCACGATCACCCCCGCTCACGACGTACCACTGGCCGCAGCAACCACCCGAACAGCACAAGAAAAAGCGCTACTAAAAAATAATAACTAAATAATAAAAAAGAAAAATAAAAATAAAAATAAAATAACAATAAAAAATACAATAATAATAAATAATGAAGGGCTACTGATCAAGCAAGGAGTTCCAACCAACAAGTGCAATTGCTCAGGCTTGGAGTTTCAACAAAGCATAGACAAAGAAAAAAACCAACAGTCGTGAAGCAAACAAGCTAAAACTAAATAATACCAGCAGACTACTGGCAACAGGAGAGACGAAAAATGAGCCAGAAAACCAACAAAAAAAGCTACTAATACTACCAACAAAATACTGGCAGAAGCAAAAGCAATACCAACTCGGTAATACTACCAATAATCGAAACAACTAGGAAAAAGCCCTACCAACAGGCAAAATAAGCTACTAAAATTCTGACCAAAAACCAGAGCCCTACCAACCAAAATACTACTAATACTACCCAAGAACCAGGGCACTGACCAGCAAAAACACTGACCTGCCAATCCAGAGCAAAAACAGAGGTAGTCACAAGCCGACAGAAAACAAAGGATAGTAACTTAACACACTGACCCGCAAATCAAAAGGCCCAGCAAATACCAAAAACCAAAGAACAGAGCAATAGCAAACAGAGCAGCACCGTGAGACCGAGCAAGCAAAACCAAAGGAAACAGGTGCTAGAAAATAGTCAAGGCAAGCACTACAAAGCAGAGGGGCGAAACTTAACAACAACCAGGCACAAATAAGCCCACCAATAACACTCGAAATCACTGGCCAGAATACCAAACAGCAGCAACAGAGCACGCTTAGCTCTAAGACAGGGCAAAATACCACGGCAAAACAAAAATGACCAAACCAGGAACAAAGGCACAAAAACGATGGCACGAAATTAGATCAAAAAAACGATGGCACGATGGGGAGAGACCAAATTAGATCAAAATTGGACCAAAGGCACGAAACAAAGGCACGAAACAAATGGCACGAAAAGCGGGAGAAAGAAAACTCAGCTTGAGGTAGACCAAAGTAGACCAAACAATGGCACGACGACAACCACGCTGTCGGTGACCACCGTCTGCCTGACCCACAGCTCACCGTGTACCCACGAACCGAAGAGGGGGTTGTACCAAACCTGGCCTTGTGTCCAAAAAACGACGGCGGCAGGGAACTCAGGGCCACCCGAAAACAGCTCACCGTGTACCTCAGGGGGGGACTCACTGCCGGGGAACGAGGACCGTCGACTCACCGCCCGCTAGGCACCGAAAACTGCTGTGCTAGACCCAGGTTACCGTTCTGTGCTGGCAGCCATGAGAGAGCAGCGAGCTAGAGAGAGAGAGAGCGAGCATATTAGGCAATGTACGTCATACATATAAGTACGTGTACTTCCACTTATTATATATGTATATTTTTATTGCACGTGTATTTGTTATATAAATAATATTTAATATACTAGTGTTTATTTGGCTTGTAAGAGTACGTACTCGTAGAAGTTTTATATAGATTTTGCATAAATCAACTTAAGTATTTAGTTATTGGATTCGAATAATTATAATTTGACCAAATTTACATTCAAAATCAAACAATATAACTTTGATCCGGTTGAATTGGGTAAATACGAAACTAGTCCACCCAAATTTCTTAAAAAAGAAAAAAGAAAAAACAAAGCCAGCTTCTCGAACCAACTAATAGAATATTGAAATATGACTTTTATGTCCAATCCAATCTCAGGGCTCCAATTTATTTTGGCTTAGACCGTGTTCAACAAAATTAGCTGTGTAGGTAGCGAATAATGGTTCTGATAGTAAATAGTTGTTTAAGTAGCTAATAAAGTTTCTAATTTAGCTGTTAGTGAATAGCTGTTTAGATGAGCAGTTGAAATAAATGTGTTCAATAAATTTAACTATTGAGTTAGCTAATTAATGTAAGTTGATATAAAAGATATAGATAATTTCCAAATATAAAATTTTCAAAGGTTATTTTTTGGCCAAAAAATATAAAACACTACTTTTGAATGCCAAAAGCTAATACTGTTAGTTTTTTTTTAAAATGTTGCGTAAAATGCTAAATTTTACGTGAACTGCTAGTCAAAACTGTACATTACCTAGCACTAAAAATTGAATAATTAATGTATTGACTTGATCAAAATGCTAGACACTACTCAAAATAGTATTATCGAACACAACCTTAGTTCAAAGTTACCGTTCCTATAACAATCTATTTCAGCGTCAGACCCAATATAATTATTCGTGTTGCTTCCTTGATGATGCCATGATTAAGCACGCAAGCTCACCTTGCGAGTGCATGATGCACCAATTTGCCAATATCATGAGCGGAAGTAGTGAGACAAACTTAGAAATTTCTACAGTGTGTTATTCTGAATTTAAACCTCTGTTTTTCCAACGGCACAGTGACAGCTCAAAAGTCAATCAACACCACCCTGCATTGATTGCGTCTCTGTTTGACGAACAGTTAGTAGCTGTTTGTATTAACTATTAATTATTAGCTGTTTGTATTAACTATTTGAATTAGTTGTTTATTGAAAACCTGTTTAATAAAATTAATTGTTTCTGATAAAATTATGGGATAAAAAGTCAATTCTTCAAAAAATTCTTCCAAAAAGCTTATGGAATTAGCTTGCTTTTTCAAAATAGCTTTTTTGAGCTCAAAAAGCTCTTCTAAAAAGTTTTCTTTTCACCAAACACCAAAATTAGCTTTTTTTACTTGATCAAACTGTCAATTTTGATCAAAAAACCTCATTTTGACTAAAAAACTCTTCAAAAAGCTGTTTACCAAACACCTCATATTGATTCTCACCCGACCAAAAAAAAGTTATATATGTTGATCTCATTAATATAACTATTTGAGATTAGTTTATTGTGATGATTACAACATGCAAATGAGACATTTGATAAAGATTGGGTACAAAAAAGGAGAAGAAGGGAGAAATTTAGAGAGGAGGAGGGTAGAGAGAGATTGGCATCTCTATGTTCAAGTTAATATTCATTCAATATTCAATAGTTTATGATAGATGATTAACAAAGGTACATAGACCCTTTATTTATAGGTGCATAATCTTCCTAGTAAGAACTAATACAACTTCTAATAGAAATAAGAAAGTGTAATATTCCTAATAAGACTTGGACACCATAATGCTAATCTTAGTAGAAATAGGAAACCATAATCTATACTATTATATAATAGCAATGTTGTTATGATGTGAATTTTTCCTAAATTATCATAAATTAGAGTTTTTAGACCGTTGGATGCAATAGCTCGCTTGATCTCAACCGTTGCTTCAATTTTGCTTATTTAAATAAATTTCAAAATTTCCTAAATTACAATTGCTTTACTGAGTGGTTTTTTGTCGAAAAAGGCAACTTTGTTAATTTTATGTTATTCATAAAATAGACCTTCCAAAGGTTTTTTTTTGGGCTTTTTAAGGAATATTAATAGTTTTATTTTTTTTATGTAACAAAGCACAGGTAACAAATTTTCTAATTTGATAGGGTTCAGGCCTTCCAAATATTACATAATCTGGACCCTCTAGCATTTGCATAGTGGGTTATTAGTTTTATAAATTGTTTTTTTTCTTTTTGAAGTATATCGATTTGTTTTGCTTTTAAAAGAATATTAATGGTTTTAGGCAAGTGCTTCGTAAAGAATATTGATCACGAGATCTCAAAAAATATTATTCCTATAATATATCCAAATAATTTGGAAAAAACTTATCTAGATTATAATTTCCTTAAGCTTAAATATTTTCGAATTTTACAGACAGCTTGCTACTGTCCAAATTTCTGTGAATTATTAGGGTGGAGAAAACTTTCGAAAATTTCATTGTGGGTTTACTACTATGATTTACAATTTTCTGAAAATCTTTAGTGAATTTTAGAGGTGTATTTTATGAGTTATGAATTTTAGAATAAAACTGCTTTGTTGGTTAGTGCACAATTTGCCAACTGTTTTGATTATTGTGAGTTATTGGATTGGAAAAAATTATAAAAATTTTACTATAGAATCTACATGTTATTTGAAAATTTTTCAGTAAATTTTTATATATTTTGGATGTTTAATTTGTGAGTTATGAACTTTTTATTGGAATTGCCCTGATTTAGTGCATGATTTTATCTACTGTTTTAATTTCTAGGAGTTATTTGCTTGGAGAAAAATTATGAAAATTTTACTATATATTATCTATGATACTTGTCTATTTTTTGTAAATTTTCATGAATTTTTGATGTGTATCTTGTGATTTATGCATATCTTATGATTTATGTATATCTTACAATTTATGTATTTTAGATTGAAATCTCCCATGTTCTAATGTATATCTTCAGGTACTATTTTAATTTTTCCGGATGATTGGCTTGAGGGAAAATTATGAAAACTTTATGTTGAATTTCTCATAATATTCTGTATTTTTCTACATATTTTTGTGGATGTAGGATGTGTGTTCTTTAAGTTACTTATTTTTGAGTGGAATGTTGTGTTCGGTGTACCTAGGGGTTGTTTGTATGCATAAATTATACATTGATCATGTTTGTGAGGATTTTAGGTATTAAAATAGTAAGGTATTGTCTCCTATTTCATCTTCTTACTAGGATGTTTATATTTTTCTTGCACTCATTTTTCTTTTTATATTTTTTTAATTTGTAGGAATTAAAATACAATAAGGAATACCTCTTCATCAATGCCCTAGATACACTCTCATATTATTAATTCTTTTCTAACAAATTAAAGTATTTTTTAACTAACTTTTAAACTATTAATTTTATCTACTTGCGTGCGTGTATGTGTATATAATTTTTATTCTTCCATTATTATTAGATGTTGTGCAATTTAATTAGTATTTTTCTTACTTGAGAGTGTTTGTGTGTGTGTGTGTGTGTGTGTGCATGCGCACGTGTATGTGTGTGTGTGTGTGTGTGTGTGTGTGTGTGTGTGTGTGTGTGTGTGTGTGTGTGTATATATATATATGTATATTCAAACTGTCTACTGTAGCATGCACCGTGCAAAGCACGGGTCTAGACTAGTAAACTATAATTACAATCAAATATATTAATTATTATTCTTATACTTCTTTCTAAAATAGGTCTTAATGAATCCATCGTATCTCCCCGGCTTGGAAAAGCGCGGTCCTTGAGAGTTGGCTTGAAGATACCCATCCAGTAAATCAGGAGCTGGGTGAAGCATATCCTCCTTATGAATCCAATAATTATCGGATTGGGAACGGCCTTTCCAATAGACCAAGAATCATTGAAAACCTCTAGTACCAGTACTAACAAGGTAGATGCGGATCGGATCATCCATGGGAGCAGTTATGGAGTTTGAATAAGAAATTTACTTCGTTGCCCCAATTTTACTGCTTCCCTTTAGCTAGCAATTGACTATGTCTCTCTCCTAGCTTCCGCATCTTTCTTCGATTTGTAGAAATTTAGCCCCCAAAATATAAAAGGCACTTTCATTACCATAACATCATCATATTTTGGTAATTAAAATTAATTCTTTATCTTTCTACAACTTTATGTTATTCTTAAACCCCATATTCATATAGTTTTTAGTCAAACAAGTGCATGAATTTTTAGATTTATAAATTTTAGATGCCTGAACTTTATGTTTTTCTTAAACCAAAAATATTACTAATATTATTTAACGTCAAAAAACCCAAAAATAGATGTTATTCTTAAAAACAGAAAAGGAATATAAAGTTTATAAAAATAATTTTTTTGGGAACAATTTAGTGAGAAAAATCATCTCTTACTTCAGGAAAACACACGATAGTAGTGCAGGCTATGTGCAATTTCTCTTAGCCCTCACACCCTGTTGTTGACATATGCAAAATGATTCTATGAAGCGGTTTGTTATTGGAGATCATAATATAGTTGACACTTTCATCGAACATCTGAAACTCAAAAGTCAACCTTAATTGGCGCAACAAGTTTAGTGGAACATTCTATTTCGACATTAGTATTAGTGTTTTCCTTTTTTTCAGCTTTCATGTCTCAAGTACTTTTTGGCATTTGAACATAAGCATGAAATTAATCTCTGTTTATTTTCTTCGAGAATCATGGTAGATTAGGTGTATGAAGAATAATTTTTTGGGGAAAATTACAATACTATTAGACATGGGCAGAAATTAATGTATCTAAAAGTTTTAGAATGCATATGCAAAGTGAGTTTCATGTTATTATATGTTAGATAATATTGCCAATGCTGTAATTTTAGTATGGGGCAAGGTTGCAGCTTTTTATGTTCTCTTCTTTTAAAAAATAAAAAGGTAGTAAGAAAAAGTTGAAGATGATTAGCTAAAAAAAAAAATGGTTAGATTTTCGATGGTTTGAATAATTATTGTATAATTATATTCTTTTATTTTAGACTATTCCAAAATGTAATTATTTTTTAAAAGTACAAATTCCTTTTTTCAAATCCATAAGCATTTTTTTAAAATGGCCAATTTTGTTTATAGAAAAAAATTTAGCAAGTTGAATAATTCTAACAATATCTTTTGATTTAAAGACATAAAATAATATTAATAATATTTTTTATTTTAAAATATTTTTTTTATAAAAGTGAGGCACCTATATTAAGTGTTGAAAAATTTCAGATACTTAAATTAATTGTAAAAAAAGTTCAGACACCTAAAATTTATAACCCTAAAAGTTCAGGCACCAATTTGACTATAAACTCCATTTTCATATCACTCAAGTTATTATTTGATTCTCTTCTGAAATCCAAAACTAATTTTGAAAATATAACAAAGACGTTATTTGAGATGATGCTGGTGATGTCAAAAATAATAACTCAAGTCAATTACGTTTAAAAAAAATATATGTATGTATGTATATGTATATGTATATGTACACACACATGTATATATATATATATATATATATATATATATATATATATATATATATATTTATGTATGGATGTATTTGTGTGTCTATGTGTGTACGTGGGTGCGTTGGGTTGGGTTGGGATGATGATGATGATGATGATGATGATGATAATAATAATAATAATAATAATAATAATAATAATAATAATAATAATAATAATATCTTCTCGTCAACATCGTCATTTTTGTTGTTAACATTAGTAACAACAAAAAGCAAATTAATTATAATATTATAATACTAATGATAACATTAATATTAATGACATAAAGAATCAAATAATAATTATAAATGTAATTGTAATGATAATACATAAATAGAAATTATTATTGAAATTTATAATATGAATAGTATTACTTAAAAATAAAATTAAAAAATAATAATGTCAATATTGTTAGTAAGCCACATTGAAAGGTGTTGTTGTCAATATTTTTAGTAACATTAAAAAAAAAAAATGTTAACAATGATAACAATAATAATAATGATGATGATGATGGTGATGATGATGATGATATTAACAACAACTCAGCCAATTATTTAAAGGGCAGCCTTCTCTTTTCCACACATCACTGCCCACCTCTCTTTTAGCAACCCCCCCCCCCCCCCCAAAAATCACAGTCTTTTCATAAAATGTTTGCCCATTTTAATAAAAATTTTCTACAAATTTTTTGGGGGCCATGTAGAATCAATATTTCTATTTATAGAGGTAATCTTTATTTGTGGAAGTAAGAAAGTGTAAGATTAACTTCATTTAAATCTCCCTAAATTCAACTATTATGAAACCTGCATTAGATGTTATTGCTCGTTGTTACTAGAACAAACTAAACTGCTCGTATATTACTAGGCAAATGCACCTTAATTTGCACATAAGGAAGATTGTGTCAATGTAACAGGCAATTCACATATACAATGACTTAGCGTGCATCAATCTACTTATTCACCTCGCAGATGAATTCATTTTCGATCAAAGCTATTGGCGTTTACAAAAATGTAATATGGTAAGCTAATTTGGGTACTTAGCGAACTCATGGGTAAGTTCATCTATTTTTACGGAGTTTTGTCTTTCTTCACAAAGGATATTGTTGGCTTTCTCCTTGTTCCTTATTACGATATGAAATAAAGTGTTTATTGTGATAAAAGACAAAAGGTTTTTGGTACAACTAAATGATTAATATTACTTCTGCTTATGGTGTAACATTTCGATCTTTACATTTTTTGGACCTCATTATTAATAATAATAATGTCAATTATGTTATTGGTATATCTTTTGCATATTTTGGATTATATATATCATGTGATCATTTTTTTATAAATGAGTGATTATGATCAATATATTTTAGATATATAGTTGGCATTCCCTTTTGGTACACTTAGTGAATTGTCATTACAAATAGCCACCAAGCCATGAATAAGAGGTGTGAAAAATTAAGAGCAACACTTGCAAGTCAAGACGGAGAAATCAGGAAAACTTGATATATTGAACTTACATTGACATATCTATTCTGTTTATTTATCCCTTGTTATAAAATGTATCTTGCTACTTTTCTTTGTAGTGGGTTGAGTTTATTAGTCGGATGGTCAAGTACTCAAGTAAAGTTGAGAGCAACGTGTATGTTGCTACACCTAGACTTGTAGGGTCATCCTGTAAGGTCAACCTATAGATTATATGATTAGAGAATCGTTTGTATTATCGACCGATCTAATAAAAAAAAAGTTCAAAATTCCATCAGTGAGAAGCGCCCGTGGGTGGGACATAGGCGTGGCCAAACCTCTATAAATAGCTTGTTTTGTCCGCATTTATATTTTTGCATTTTATTTCAATTATTTTATTATTTTGATTATTAACATATTCATCCCTCTTGAATGATTCAACTAGCCAACTCTAATCAACAGAAGGGAACTGTGGGACATACTTTTTATCTTGATTTTGTCAACACGAAAGTCCTGATCTCTTAGGCCATGTTCGGCAAAATTAGCGGTTCAAGTAACAGATAGCGGTTCAGGCAGCGGACAGCTGTTTAAGTAGCGGATGACGTTTCTAATTTAGCTGTTAGCGGATAGCTGTTTAGATGAGCAATTGAAATAAATGTGTTCAGTAAATTTGGTTGTTGGGTTAGTTGATTAATGTAAATTGACATAAAAAGATATAGATAATTTCCAAAGATAAAACTTCCAACGGATATTTTTTAGCCAAAAAATATGAAACGCTACTTTTGAATGTCAAACGTTAATTATGAGTGTGTTCGACAACAGTATTTTGGGTAGCGTTTGGCGTTTTGACCAAATCAATACACTCATAACGTAATTTTAGTGCTCGGCAACGTAGTGTTTTGACTAACATTTCAAGTAATGTTTAGCGCTTTAAGTAGCGGTTTTGAAAAGCTAATAGTATTAACGTTTTACATTCAAAAGTAGCGTTTCATATTTTTTTTACCAAAAATTACCCTTTGGAAATTATGTATATCCTTTTATGTCAATTTACATGAATCAACTAATCCAATAGCTAAATTTACCGAACACATTTTATTCAACTGCTCTTCTAAACAGCTATTTGCTAACAGCTAAATTAGAAACGCTGTACGCTACCTGAACAGCTATCCGCTACCTAAACTGCTATCCGCTACTTGAACCGCTAATTTTGCCGAACAGGACCTATTAGCTTTTCAGAAACGCTGCTTAAAACACTAAACGCTACTTGAAATGCTAGTCAAAATACTATGTTACCGAACACTCAAAATTACCTAATGAGTGTATTGACTTAGTCAAAACGTCAAACGTTACCCAAAACACTTTTGCCAAACACGCCCTTAATAATTGCGGATGCATGAACAACAAATAAAATGATTACCTGACTCTTAATTTCTAGAAAATGAAATTATCGTATTTATTTGATGACATATTTGCAAAGAAACAAATGGCATAAGTACTAAACCAAGAGTGGATGAGACAATACAACACAAGTGGGACATATTTAATTTGTGTAAGAGTAATAAAAGCAAACTTGCAACAAATGTTTATACGTCACTACAAAAATACATATAATCTGCGACGGAAATACCGATGAAAAAATGTGATTTTTTCGACGGAAAAAAGGTTCTCCGATAAAAAATACGACGGAAAACAGCCCGTCGGGATTTAGCTCATTAAGCATCAACCACAGCTCATTAAGCATTTTTCCACATAAGCCTCATTAAGCATCAACCACAAATTAAACGACTTATTTCACACTTCATCTAATTAAACAAACCCAAACAAAAATAACAAAATACTATTAACATACCAATTAGCAAACTTAAATTAATGTATACTTAACATACCTAAATATTGTAAAAATATAAGAAAAAATCTTAACATATCAAACAAATCATTAAAAAATTAAACATACCTCAAAAAACATACATGCTTAACATATTTAACATTTTATATTGAACAAACTTGTTTTACTTAAATTATTCATATCAATAAAACATATTATATATGCTTAACATATTTAACATTTTAAAATAAATAAATAATTATTTCAGATGTGCATACTTAACATGTTTTACTCCACTTATTCGAATAAACATATTTTACAAATTAAATAAAAACTAACGCAATTCACATTCATATTTTACGGAAAAAATAAATACATCAAACTAAACAAACATGCTTCAAGATTAAAATTCACAAAAAAGAACATCACACATCAAGTTAACACAATTTTAAAGCGCAACAATTTTACTAACCTTTAAAGCCAGAAAAATCAAGCGTATTACCGGCGGCGGCGGCACTGGCGCCGGCCAAACTTAAAAAATTAAGACCGTAAAAAATATCAATTAACTTAACTATTTCAACTTTAAACAATAAATTAACAAAAAAAAATCACTTATTGTTCAATTTTCCGGTCACTAAAACCTTCAAACCTCACTTTCTCTCTTCCTTCTCCTCCCTCTCTTTCTCTTCGAACCTCACCTTCTCTCTCTACAATTTGAAATGCCCGGCAAAGCAACCCCCCCCCCAAATTTAAAACCCACACGTCGAAGTCTCGAGATCTGCGCTCAAAACGTCTGACGAAAAAAACCGACGGGGAGCGACGGATTCCGACGGAAGTCGTTTCCGTCGGAATTCCAGTCGGAAATTCTGACATCCGTCGGGGCCCATCTGTTTTTCCGTCGGGTCTTATGACATTTTCCGACAACAGTCCCACACGTTGCTTTTTCCATCGGAGTTTGGCATCGTTTTTGTAGTAATTGACACACACAAGTTACGAATACATACACAGATAATAGACACTCCCTATGTTGTTAGTGGAGTATGTCACTCGAACACGTCATCACCTTCCTGATCATCATATGTGATCGTAATCTCTGTACGTTGAAGATGCGCTCCGGCAACTTAGGAAGGCGTCGCCCTTCTTCTGTCCACTTTACAAAACCAGGATTCTCCAGAATCACCAAATGAGTGAGCTCAAGAAGGCCTCCCCTTTCTATTGTCCACTTCATAAAACTAGGATTCTCCTTAATCACGAAATGAGTGAGTGCAGGGAAGCCGTTACTGGAAATGTGGAGGTCGCATTCGAAAAGGTTGTCACATAAAACCAGCGACAACTTTTTGAGCTGAGGAAGCTCCTCAGCTTCTCTAGAACTGAAATAATCTCCTTTTAGAATCGACAGCGCCAAAATCGCAACTTCACTAGATTTTGAAGAAAAGCTGTGATACCACCAATATTTTCAAGACCAATAATTAGACGATGCAGGTAGTGACAATCTTACAGCATCTTAGGATGGTCACCTAATATCGAACCTTTCATTCTAAGAGACAGGCTCTTGATGGTTGAGGATTTCGAAAAGGGATCCAAATTTTCCTTTTTATTGGAACACTTTGCCTTGAGTCTTTGTAGGCCAAGGCTAGTACTCAACTCTTGTAAGCCTTTCACCTCGACTGTATCAAAATCTAAACCCTCAATTATCTCTAAATGGCTCAATTTGTCAAGATGTAGTCCTTTACTATCCTCAATCACATACCCCAATTTTTCATTAGGCCAGGAGCCACTAGATGGCAAGTATAGTTGTTTTAAGGATTTTATCTTCCACAACACATCTGGCAATCTCAACCCCTCATATCATAAATCAAGGATCAACAATAACCTTAGGTTGCCAATTTCAGATGGCAACTCGGTGATTCGAGTACCCCTTAAGCTTAGGTACCCCAAATAAATTAAGGTTCCAATATTGCTAAATAACCTTATAGAAGAAAATCCTGTAAAATCCAAGATCCGAAGCAGCTCGAGGCTCTGGGGAATGTCCCCTCTTGATTGATAATACGAAGCTTTGCCACTGGGAAAAAGCAAGAGTGATCTTAAGTGTGGGAGCTTTGTAGAATTTGCAAGAGATTCTAATTCCTTGACTAAATCACCCACATAAACAACCAGATGACGAATCCTATCATCTAGAATACAACTTGAAGGATGTTGTTGTTGTAGCTCGTGATTCTTTGCATAGACACTTGTTAGAAGAAAATTTTCATCTTTGGCAATTTGCAAACACTTATCTCACATGAGATCATGAAGTTTGCACATTTTAATGTCTCTCATCACATCCCTATACACTACTTGGACTATTCCTTTATGCGCCAGCTCATTTAGGCAAACTTTAGCTATGTCCTCCAATGATCTTTTGCCTTCCTCTTGGTCTTGTATCGGAGACACAATTCTTTCTGCTATCCACAAATGATATAATCTCTCCGCCGGAATCTCAAAATCTTCCGGGAAATATCCAAGAACAAGGAAGCAAGTTTTCAAATGATATGACATCTCATAATAGCTCAGAGCCAACACCTCGTACACTCCACTGTATAATCCATGGCCTTGTAGATTAGATTGAAGATTGTCACAAACATACTGCCATTCCTCCACTATTCTCTTTGTTGCCAAAATTCCTCCTAACACAACAATCGCCAAGGGATGACCATTGCAATGTTTAAGCATCTTCTCACCCACCTTAACCATCCGAGGCTCTACAAAAGATATTATGCATTATATTAATAATAGTTGAACCAAATAGGATGCATTTACAGTGGTTGTCACAATATATATATATATATATATATATATATATATATATATATATATATATATACACATCTGTGTGTGTGTGTGTGTAAAATTATAATAATAATAATAATAATAATAATAATAATAATTATTATTATTATTATTATTATTATTATTATTATTATTATTATTATTATTATTATTATTATTATTATTATTATTATGGATAATTGACAATAATATACTGTACTTTTGGGGTGTTGAACAATAATACTCTCAACTTTGAACTTGGACATCCATGCACCATACTATGGGTTTATTTACTGTTTATATACTAAGAGCGATTTTGAAGGTATTTTTATCAATATAATGCAACAATTTTATAATAGTTGCAATTGCATATCTCCAAAATTCCATAATTTTCAAGTGTATGTAATGATATATGTCTAATATGCACTTACATCACCAACTAAAAATACCCTTAAAATCGTTCTTGGTATATAAACAATAAATAGGCATATAGTGTGGTGCACATATGGGCGGAGCCATGAAGGGGCAAGGGGGGTCAATTGACCCCTCAGGTTTTTGAGAGAAAAAAATTAAATGTGGGATATTCTAGTAGAAAAACAATAGATATATATTAATTAGTTCCTAGATATTTTACAAAGATATGCATAGCAGAGTGGTTGGTTGCCTATTGTGTAATGTGGAAGGTTGTGTGTTCAACTCCTCATGTTGCCCTCTACATATTTTTATTTTGAATTTTTGCGAGTGCCCTTTAAATTTCATCTATTTTTATTCTTGTACTTATTTTGAGATTGATTTTTTTAAAAATCAGTCGAACGACGATATCATACTTTACTTTCAAAATATGAGATCTCGTCAATTACAACTTTCTTGAATGTATTAGTTACACACTTTATTTTTAAAACTATTAAAGTTTATATTATGTGTATTATTATTCTCGCCCCCCCCTCCTTACTTTGAATCCTGGCTCCGCCCCTGGGTGCACATACATCCAAGTTCAAAGTTGGGAGTATTATTGTCCAACACCCCTAAAGTACAGTATATTATCGTCCAATATCCCTTATTATTATTATTATTATTATTATTATTATTATTATTATTATTATT
>JACYFF010031958.1:6339029-6349361 GCA_017589665.1 Selenicereus undatus | reverse complement strand
ATTATTATTATTATTATTATTATTATTATTATTATTATTATTATTATCGTTAACCGTTTTATTCATTTCATCTCTATGTGCCAATGCTTTTAGAAGCTCATGGACCTAAATGTTTGTTTTTAAAGTTGTGAATTTTAAATGTTTATGTGAAAAAATAATTATTAATGGACCTAAACGGAGATAATTCTATAAACGAGACTATTAGGGTCTCACTTGTGCAATCTCCGTATATATATGGTTTTGTAAGTCATACATGGTTCAAATCATAAATAAAAACAAACCACAAGAAATTTATTATTTGGTTTCACCTATAACATTGAATGATATGTTGGTTTAACCTTGTTTCTAAAATCTTTTAGTCAGAATCAATTAGTATATACCAAGTAAACTACAACATTAGATAAAACAAAGTTAATTGATTATGATTATAATATAGAAATACAAGAATGTCGTTCATACATGAAATATGTACATTTTCCTGAATACTTATAGTATAAATATATACAACGTATCACCATATGCATTACCTATTTCAAACTCAAATATATTACAAAAAAGCCGATTCTATACGCATGACTTAATTTAAAGGCACAAATTTCATAAATTGGATATCTTTGAGCTTTGTATTTTGATGATTTTGATGTGATTTGAAAGTTTTCCAAATCTTTTAATTATAGTTTTGATCACATGTGTAGTTGTATAAATAAATTTCCTAACTTCTTAAATTTTATCCAAAATTTTTAATTCAAATGAATTTAATTTAATGAAATAGACTAACATAAAAGATCCATAAAAATACACAAAATGGGCGAGATAAAGCGTACCTGTATTGTCTTTGTCGAAATTTGCTTTTTTCTCCAAGAGTTCTCAACTTTGATTGGGATTTACAAGTTCTGCCTCATAAAAGTACACCTCATAGCTTGGACAACATGAAAATATTTAAGAATTGTGTGTTGTCACCAATAGTTTGCTATCACAAGAATGGTCATTGAGAGGAAAAGCATGTTTAAGGCAATTCCAATCTTCAATAAACCAAACGTCATCAAGAACCACCAAACATTTGGTCCTTTTCAGCACATCATAGAGTTTGGAAGGTAGTTGTGAATCTTGTAATTCTATGACTAATTTCCTCTCTTCTTTATCCTTCCTTGGAATCACTTGAAGTAAGATCTCCCTACAAACATATCCAAGTTGAAGCTGTTGAGACACATAAGCTCGTGTGAAACCTTCAAATTGACACTTCAAAAGGGCATGATTAAAGACCTTCCTCGCCAATGTAGTTTGCCCAATTCCACCCATCACGTGCATCACTACTACCTTTTGTGGTCCATTAACCAACAGATCTGCCACCTCTTTCACATGTTCATCAAGCCCAATAATAACATCTTCAGTGTGGGAGTATGTTCGCCTTTGATCTATGAATCTTTTTTCGAAAACAAGATATGGGTCGACGAGCTCATCATTTGATCTTGTTATCCCATATCTCTGTGACGTCCTAGTTAGCTCATTGATCTTAGCAATGAGAGTGTCAATATCACTGCCAACACTATGAAGTGTTTTGGCATCTCTCATGAAACAAAGAAGTCACTGGAGGTCGGTCCATGGAATTAGGCCGCGTGGCTTTTCTTTCTTATGGGAAACTTTCAGGATGTAAAGCTCAATGACATCTTTGGCTTCTTGAGCCAAATCCCTAATTTCTGAAATCCATTGGCAAATGATAGCTTTCTTGTACTGTTTATGATCCGCATCCCACAAGAAAGACTTCGTCCATTCAAGCTCACGTTTAAGCCCTTCTACCTTATCACTTTTTCCAAACACTCAACTTCCTCCACCAATAGCTTCCCTACCCAATTAGCTGCTGATTCAATTACAAAACTAGTCATTTACTAGTTTTTCTCAGTAATCCCTTTCCCTTTCGTTCCCTTTTTTTTTTTTGTGGTCTCTCAAGGTCGTAACTCAAATCAGTTTTGGGCTTGCTTCGATAGATTCTAACTAAGGGGTTAATTTGTTATGTATATATACTTATAGGCCAAAAATTCTCGTTTACACCTCCAATCAAAATTAAACCCAGGGATTGACACTTCAAATTACCCCCACCCCCTTTATTCCAAAACCTTTTCTCACTCATTCCTAGCCTAAAGCTTTGCATTTCTAGTTAACAACTCCTCTTTGTTCCCCAACCCTGTCTTACGCTTCCCCTGCCTCCTTTTTTCTAATCCTTCTCTCACTATTCCAACCCCAATCCCATGACTTCAATTACAATCCATTCAAGAATCAATCCTTCATTCCGTAACTCCCTTTCACTCTTTGAATCTTCTGGGTCCTTTCTAGGACTCGTGGCTTTACACTTCCAATCAAAAACCTCTACCCTTTGTTCCATGATCCCTTTTTAATCCTCTCCTTTTGTATGGTACTTTGAAAAATAGTAAGAATGAGTTCTGCCTATGATTTTGTCATTCCTCTTGAATTGACAGTAAAAATTATGTACTTCAAATTCAAAAAATAAATCTGAATTATGGTATAAAATTAATCCAACTTCAAATTGAGAAAACAAATTTCAAATTGTTTCATCAACATGAACTCAAAAACATTATGCCTAGAACTGCACGTCCTACGGTCATGATCAATTGAAAGAATTACAAACCATTGATGATGCACGTCCTAAAATTAAGTCCGAAATTAACAAATTTGTACAATAATCACCCAAAAAAATACAAAAAAAAACTCACCAAAACTAGTTGTACCTTGTGGTTGCCCTAGCGGCTGGTTGTTGGTGGAGACATCCATGTTTATGGCAAGGTAGTTGCGGATCATCTATGAGAGCAGTTATAGAGTTCGAATCAAAAATTGAGTGGTTGATTGAGATTGGATTCTAGTGAGGAGGAGGATCCCATAGGCAATTTACTTTGCTACCCTGTTAGCTAGCAACTGACTTAGTGAATGCATGAGTTGAATAAGAATTCGACGTGATCCGAACTTGATGAAAATTGGCACGTTTACAATATTGAGTATAAAAATTTAAGATATATTGAGATGATCCTCAGGCTCGTATGCAGGTTGTGCTTTTTTCCTGGGAGTGACGACAGCTGCTTAACGTGGAGTGTTGAGGTACGTTCTTTCAGCTTTCTTTCAGTTTCAGCTTCTTCAACACTGTTTTTTCTGTTTAAATGCTTCGCAAACGCTTTCCTCTATAAAACGTTTTCACAAAACCTTTTTCGTGGGTCTCTTGGAACCAACATCTCTACAGGTAGAAATACCGGTAGAGGTAAGGTTGCCTACAGTTGGATCTCCCCAGACCCCGCGAAAGCGGGACCTACACTGGGAGGTATTGTTGTTGTTGTTGAGATGACACGACCTAACTCCGTTAAATTAACAATTTTTGTATTTACATTGATAATTGCCAATTGATATCTATGTACTTAACAAGAAAATGACCTTAATCATGTACATCATATCAAATCTTTGTACAATTTTCAGATTCTCTTAAAATAGCATGCATGTATTATTGGTCAGATTATGAACATCTTAAACTCAGTACCAACTCCACCACAAACATGAATCAATATTATTGGGCTATGTGGCTATATTATGGGTGACCCTTGTGGATGTCAATCCTACCACATGCTAGTTTTGAAGATTATGAGCAGTTTGGCACATTGCAATTCAATTCATTAATCTCCTTCATACAGGTTTCAATCAGAATTGATCTTGATTTGAGTTCTCATGTCAATCAGCGTTGTCTATTTTAGGGCTATAAAAGTCTGACCCAACACGATAATCCGACCCAAATTTACTGAGAAAAACACGAACCCGATCCGACCTGAACCGATTTCGACTCGAAGTCGACACGATTTGACCATTTAGTGTGAAAACTTGTTATTTTTCAGTTTTGAGCAAATCTAAACTATTTTAAAGGCCGACACGAAATTGACTCGTTTATTAAATGGGTCGACCCAACCCGACCCGTTTTACAACTCTAGTCTATTTCATAGTAAACCTCCTTCATGGGACAGCCGTGGTTAGAGATATTTTGTGCAATCTATCAGGAGCCTTAGTGAAGATTTCTTGGTTCAAAACATCATCTTTCACATAAATGAAAATTTTAATCGAATGCATAAAAATTAGGCAATGTATATTATATGCATAGGTATGTGTACTTTCACTTATCATGTTTGTATTTTTTTTTTTTCACGTATATTTATCATATAGATAATATTTAATATACAAGTGTTTATTTGGCTTGTGAGAATATTTACTCCCAGAAGTTTTATATAGATTTTGTGTAAATCAACTTAGGTATTTAATTATCGGATTAGAATAATTAAAATTTGACCAAATCTACATTCAAAATCAAACAATATAATTCTGATCCGATTGAATTGAGTAAATACCAAACTGGTCCACCCAAATTTCTTAAAAAAAAAAAGAAAAAAGAAAAAACAAAGCTAGCTTCTCGAACCAACTAATAGAATATTGAAATATGACTTTTATGTCCAATCCAATCTCAGTACTCCGATTTATTTTGGCTCGGACACTGTTTGATAAAACTATCTGTTTAGGTAGCAGATAGCGGTTCAGATAGCAGATAGCGGTTCAGGTAACAGATAGCAGTTCAGATAGCTAATAGCATTTCTAATTTAGCTGTTGAAGAATAGCTATTTAGCTGCGTGGTTGGAATAAATGTGTTTGATAAATTTAGGTGTTAGGTTAGCTGATTAATGTATATTGACATAAAAGAAGATAGATAATTTTGAAATATAAAATTTCAAAAAGGTATTTTTTTGCCAAAAAATATAAAACACTACTTCTAAATGCTAAAAGTTAATACTATTAGCTTTTTAGAAACTCTACTTAAAACGCTAAATATTACTTGAAATGGTAGTCAAAACAGTAGGTTACCAAACACTGAAAATTGAATGTTGACTTGACGAAAACACTAAACGTTGCTCAAAACGTTGTTGCCGAACACAGCCTTAGTTCAAGGTTAACGTCCCTAGAGCAATTTCTATTTAAGGCCAAACCTAATAGATTAATCGTGTTGCTTCCTCAACGATGCCATGATTGAGTATATATGCCCAACCCATTTGTGAAAACTTACATTTATTGAATTGTAGAAGCAACTATTATAAGATTGCATATATTTGAGTCTTTTGTATATGTATTGTGAATTGACATTACTTTGTCAATTTTATATATGTATTGCAAATTGATATTACTTTGTCAATTTTATTTAGATCCTGTAAAAGCGAGACCCACACTAAATAGTAATAGTGTTGTTAATGGAGATAAAGAGACGGTCCATCCGATGGACCATGGGCAGAGCTACTAGTGGACGGACCTGACCTTTCACATACTAGTTGTTTTTTGAATGTGAGGTATTACAAAAACGTACAAAATTTCGTTTTTAGTATCTTGATCCCCTAAATTAGTAGATTCAATTTATGGCGCCCTTTCAACATAACTCTGACTTCTCTCCTACAGTGGACCCCAATGTCGGATAGCCCAGTGGGCTTGATGGACATTGGGGTAAACGAGTAGCTATGCCATAAAGGCCCATTTACAAAGTGCTAATCAGGCAACTAAGCATACTTGTTGAAGCCCATAAAGCCCACTTTCTGTTCTACATTGGGCTCTGTCTTTTCTTGTGGTATGTAGTGTGGGACCTTTACTACCATGTTGCATGAATTTTGCTTCACTTGTTTATCACATTTTGCTAGTTTTACAGGTACTTAGCTCAGCTAATTGGGTGCAATTCATGGCACTTTCCTTTACAGTACTGGATAAGTAACAGGATGAGGAAATTGCTAAAAGTTGAAGATAATATGAATTTTTGGCTCTAAAACATTGAAAGGATCACATATCTAGGGCCTGTTCTTTTCGTCGAAAAATAGGAGTTGGAAAATAAGTGAAGTTGGTTGAAATTGATTGAAATAGGTATTTTTTGTTGAAGTGTATTAAATAGGTTGAAGTTGGCATATTTTTTATATAATAGGTAGAAGTTGGTTAAAATAGTGGGTAGAAGTTGGTTGAGGTAGATTGAAGTGGTTGAAATTGAGTTTTTTTATTGAAGTTTATAAAATAGGTCGAAGTTGGTAAATTAAAATTTTCCAACGAAAAAAATAGGGCCTACGTCAATGTAATATGATTTAACTGTGTACGTGAGACATTATACACGTCATATATTTTCAGATATTGAGTTTGAGAATTTCAATTTGTTTAGTTGAAAAAAAAAATGTTAATAGATAATTTTTATGCCAATCTCGTTTTCATTAATATTTGCGTCTTCATTTACACTATTGAAAAAAAAAAGGAGAAAATCTAACATAAGACTAACAGAAGTCAAACCTTTTCTTCGCAAAGTACAACGCAATCTCCATAAAGATTTTATATGATTATATAAAATATGAAATAGAAGCTAAGGACATATTCTTTTCGTAAGTAAATTGAGTAGATAAAAAGATAAAATAGGTTAAGGTGGGTTAAAATAGGTTGAGGTGGATTGAAGTAAGTTAAAGTGAGTTGAATTTTTTTATGTGATAAATTGAGCTTGGTTAAAATAGTGAAAGTGGATTGAAGTGAGTTGAAGTGGGTTGAAGTGGGTTGAAATGAATTAAGGGTGGTATTTTAGAATTGACTTATAAAAAGAACAGGGCTTAAGTATCCTTCAGATTTTACAGGTATGGATATATAATTTGATTATGTATATATTAAATAATAAATAAAAGCGGAGCATAAAATTTTTTTATATAAAATTCATACTTAATTAAAAAGAATTTTTAAGAGAATCACAAGTTTACTCCAAAGCTTCAACTATGCAACTAAAATTTTAAGTGAAAAATTTTTCTTTAACGAGCTTTAATTAAGAGCAAACTATGTTTTAACTATTGTAAATATTTATCGATCTTTTTAAATTCTTTTTAAAAAATAATTACTGTCTTGTTCTTTATTTATTACTTTATTATAATTATAAAATCTTTATTTACATCGTATTTTAATTTGCACCTTACTTACAACAAAGAAAAATATTGAAATTATGTTATTTTTTATGATTTGTTTACATATTATTAGAAACAAACTAATATCTTAGATTGTGTGAGTAATCTTGTCTATATTTGAATCTTTTGAATTCCTGTAAAAGCAAGACTCACACTAAGAATTATTGTTATTGTTATATTAGTAATAAACTAACAATTAATCAAATATTCAAGTATAATATTTTCACACATTATCCTCCCCCCCCCCCAAAAAGAAAAAAGATAAATTGCCAAAAAAAAATGGTAATCTATACACTTTGTTTAGAAATCCTAGAGAAGGGGGGAAGTATTCCCATCATCAAGTTGAGATTTTAAAGTTGTGCATAAAAGTAGGTAATGTATATCATAGAACTAGGAGTGTGTACCCTCTATTGCCATATATATATATTTTTTCAATGTGTATTTGTCATCTAGACAATTTTTAATATGTGACGCTGACGTGATTTGTACGAGTTTGTACTCCTAGAAGTATAATATAGGCTTTGATAAAAGTAAGACTGTCAACCCCAATGGAACTTTGTAAGGGTTGAGAGCCAAGATGAGAAGCTTTATTAAATATTAATTATTCAAATATAATATTTTTTGTCTTTATTAAATATTAATTAACAAATATATTATTAAAAGTACGTTCTGGTTAGGAGATAAACTCAAAAATGCCCATCCTCGCAAGACTTGTAAAATTTAAATGCATCAAGCACATAGACCTGAGTATTCCATACGTGCCAATTATCATGTCAACAAAAAATGAAAAGATTTGTAAACCAAATTATTTTAAGTCGATCAGTTAAAAAGAAAGAAAATTAATGGAAAAAAAGGAAGAGGGGGCAACACTGGGTCAGCTATCTGATGCAATGTGCTCAGGGATGGTAGTGGGGTGAAAAATTCTCGTTTCAGTCGGGACCCCCTCCTGTATGGGGTGAAATCCCCAACTCCAATGGGAATGGAGATAAGGACGAAATTCAATTCCTGAGCGAAGACGGAGGTGGGGATGGGGCGAATTTTTACTCCATCCCTGTCCCCACTTACCCGCTCGAGGAAAAAATCCTTGTCCCCATCCCTGCTTCCCCGTACCCGATTGCGGAAAAAAGCTCATTTCTATTTACAATTAAAATTACATATAAGTCCTTTATTTATGAACAAAAGATTAAGGTTAAATAGGTAAATTTATTTGAGAAAACTCTAGCTATATAGTCTCTTTTTTCCTTTTAGACTTTGGTTGGGTTTTGTTTCATTTCCTAGACTTTGGTTGGGTTGTGTAACTTATGCATTAACATTAGACTTATGTTGCATGGACTTGTTAAATCTTAATTTGGGTTGGATTGTACACGTTGATAATGTTTGTTAGGCTTGTGTTGCATGAAGCTTACAAAACTTTGTACAATTAATTGAGCTAGGTTTGCTAGGTAACTTATAAGATTCAACTTATAATATATTTTTCACATATGAGAAAAAAATTTATGAAGCAAAAATCCCATTGGGGGCATGGAGAATTTTTTCCCTTGCGACGGGGAATAGAGCGGGAATTAGGGGCAGGGAGCTGAGTGGAGATGGGGACAGGGAATATGCCCCCTGTCCCCAGCCCGCCCCATTGTTATGTCTAGATATGCATGAATGCGAGAATGCGTCCTAAAACATGATGCACTTGGTTACATACCACATACTACCATACCACGTACCATGTTGTAAGACCTTGTTCTTTTCGTGTGTGTGTTTGTGTGTGTGTGCATATATACATATAGCATTCATTTCTTCACACTTCTTTCCATCTCTTTCAACTCCTTAAGAGTAAATATTACTCTTTCTCACTCTCTTACATTCTTTCTTGCTTTTTCCTGCTTCCTTCCCCTCTCTCCTACTCTTTCCCACGCCCTGATATTAATAATTTTATCTTTCTCCCTTTTTATTTCATTCCTTCCCACTCCACTCCCCATCTTTTTATTCCATTCCGCTCATTCCCACTATGTTTTATTTCTTCCTATCCCACACCCTCAATTTACTCACAAAAAGAACAGACTATCGGACCTCAGATGGGGCCCAATTGGCGCAGAGATAAAGACATAAAGTGGATGGGGAGTGAGTGACAAGCTAGCCGAAAATCACATTTGTTGGGCCTCCTATTCATTTTCTTATGTTAAGTTCTTGCATATCTCTTAAACATTAATTCCAATCAATTTCATAATTTAACTACTACTTTATGCTAATACTTACCTTTCAATTGCTATCAGTGACTCAATATATTGTACGTATCATGAAATTCCAGATGCTACCTCAAAAAAAAGAAAAATGAAAGGTGAATATTACTACATGAAGTTCTATCTATTTTTAAAAAACAGAGATCCTATATATTAGTTTTTATGTATGATAAAAAAAAATCATCTTGATGAATTTGATAATCTGACCAAGAAAATCAATATATTAAGCTAATTTGGACTTAGGCCTGTTCTTTTCGTGGGTCAATTCTAATATATCAACCTCAACTTAGTTCAACATGCTTCAATCCACTTCCACTATTTTAACGAAGTTCAATTTATCACATAAAAAAAATTCAACACACTTCAACCTATCTCAACCTACTTCAATCCACTTCACCGTTTTACCCACCATAATTTACTCACGAAAAGAACAGACCCTTAGACTTATGTTCCCTTTTTTTTTAAAAAAAAAAACTATATTTTCAATGGACCTATAGGAATAAGATATGATTCGCAAGGCTTTGAAAATAAAGCAGGACAAGGGACTCCATTTGCTTGATGTTTATTTCACCAACATTTGTCGGAATGCTAAATTCTTGTACATATATTATTATGTTGTACATAGTGATATTCGGATTGATTACATGATTTGATTTTGTAGAATTTTTTTTCTTTTTTGATAAGATAAAGTGGTCCAATATATCATTTTTTGTTAGAAAAACTCTGGACATATCCAACATAATGTAAGTGGTAAGGGACGTTGCAAGCTGGGGATGTAGTGGCCTTGTGATTTTACAATTATAATGTAGATTCGAGTTTGGATTTCAAATTACAAGGATGAAATTAGAGTTATGAAAGTCTAATCCGATACGATAATTTGACACGCATACGACATAAAGTTACTGAGACGAATATGAACCCGATCTGAACTGAACTGATTTCAACTCAAAGTCGACACGATTTGATCAATTAATGTGAAAAATTATTATTTTTCAATTTTGAGTAAAACTAAACTATTTTCAAAACCGATACAAAATTGGTCCGTTTCTTAAATACGTCAACTCGACCCAACCCGACTCGTTTTTCAGTCCTAAATGAAACCAAAG
>JACYFF010031958.1:6314545-6329029 GCA_017589665.1 Selenicereus undatus | reverse complement strand
TCGACCCAACCCGACTCGTTTTTCAGTCCTAAATGAAACCAAAGTATGTATGATAAAAAAGTTGTGAATCAAATTGAATAATTTAGAGGCATAATATCAAAAATTAAACCAATTTTACTCAATTTATAAGACAGTAGTCAAATTGGTGACGAAGTAATCTTTAGTTAATTAATTAATTATACTAGGCCCCAAATATTTTCGAGTTCGGTGTTGATCATGATCATGTCTGAACTTTGGTGGCTCGAGAATAGCAAAGTGGACGACAAAACACATGGAGGCGCAAACCACGTACTTCTTTTTTGGGGGTGGTGAGGCTGGCACATACGTTAATCACTCATCATTAGCAGATACTCGATCGGATAAATTGGATTGAGCTAGCGTTCGAAACCAGTTGGGTCAGATCAATCTATTTATTTAATAAATATGTTCATTTTATATTAGCATTAAAAATAATTTAAATTTTTTGAAGATTGATAAATAACAGATTGTCATGTTAAATGATCATATCATATCGACTTCGAATCAAAATCGGTTCGAATTAGATCACATCAGGTCGAGTTCGTGTTATTATCTGTAACTTCGGGTTGGATTCCTGTTCTATTTCGTATTTTAGATAGATAAATAGATGTAATGAGCTATAAGGAGTTGTAAGGAACTGTAAGGAGTTGTAAGAAAATGTAAGGAGTTGTAAGAAGATGTAAGGAGCTGTAAGAATAGATGTAAGGAGCTGTTGAATGTTATAGAAAATCTATATTGGATGTAAGATGTAAGAAAATGTAAGAATTATGTTAAGGATGTGAGAAACTCCAAGAAGATGTAAGAAGCTGTAAGGAGATATAAGCTCTTAGTTAAATCCTAAAAAATGTGAAATAGAACAGAGCCTCAGGACGAATTATCATATTAGATCAGATTTTTCCAATTCTAAATTGAGCACTCAACAAATAATGTAGGAAAAAATTAGTGTATCTCTCAAATATTTCTTTTTACAAAATTGGGGCGAGTTTCACAATAATAAGAGTTTAGCTTTAATAAGTATTTTTCTAATATCTTTTTAATAGCCTATTCTAGAAAAACATCATTGACCACAATAATACTTGAATAGGTCCCTTGTTCTATCTCAACCTGAATAAATTTCTAGAACACATGACTTCAGACCAATTTCACTCTTAATTTCTTAGAAGAAATTTCTATACTTTCCCGCAGAGACATGTCAACCGAATGAAAACAATTACGTGAAAGTATGCAAATTAATATCTAAATTGATTATTGGTAAAAAAAAATAAATTAATTCCATATTTTTTTCTAAAATAATTTGACTTGAAAACAACCCTTGTGATGTGGAAGCATCCTAACTAGTCAATTCTTGACACCAAGACAAATATCAAGAATAGTGACTAGTTTTATTCAACAAAAAAAAAATAAAATAAATAAAAAAATGTGACTAGCCTTCTTCTAAGAGTCATAGACTTTTCTCTTTCAATCCAACCTTATATTGGCATTACTTGCCCTCCATGACAAGAAGTTTGGCCACCATGTTATTAATATCTCCAAGCATATTCTCTCTATTCCCTATTTTGTTGGCATGATTGCCTGGAAAAATTAATAATATAAATACCATCAAATTTTCACAACCAATTAATTGATCAAGCAAAAATGGGGCCAAGATGTGTAATTGCTTAGCTTGCTTGATGAGGCAACAATGGGGCAATTAGGGACCTTATTTTGGCTAGTATGTGAAGAGGATTCAGCACAACAACGACAACTTTTAGTATGAGTCTCACTGTTATGAGATTTGGGGAGATCTAGATATAAGCAGCCTTATCTCTACCGGCATTTCTATCCGTAGAAAGGTTGATTCCAAAAGACCTACAAAATAAAAATTTACGGAAAAAATAAATTCTAAAGGGAAAGTTTTTTAATTTACTCAAAGTTAAAAAATATATTATGTTGATATGGTGTGAAATTGCCTACATTTTAATTACGTTCTCAAAGTTTATTAAGAATGAGATTAAATTTGCATCAATGGAAATCCATGGCAAATTTGTAATTTGATTTATCTATGTGGGTCCCACTATAAGTTGATCTTGGTTCACCAAAATCGAGAATAGTGTAGAGTTTATTTTTCCAGTATGCAATAATTGATGAACAGATAAAGACTGTCCACGTGGGTTTGTTGGAGTAGTTTTTGTCTTCATCCTGTGGAAAATTATTACCCACTGTTCATCAACCACGTGGCTTGATCTTGATCGATCGCACCCCTATCATCCCACTTCACCGTCGGATGGCCGGCTATCATGGTCATCATCATCAATTCACGCTTCATGTGATATGATAGCATGGCTACCATTCATCATGGCATGCATGCATCTTTAGTTTTTGTGAATGTTGAAAATTGTCAACAATTTACGAATTATCTTTAATTACAGCTTTTTATATTTTCTTATAAATTATAGTTATATCTACATCTTATCTGCAAAATATCAAAACGGCTGATATTTTGGATAGTGCGCTACCAAGAGAAGTCATTTCTTCAATGAATTATACCAAGATTTAAAATACCAAGCTTATCGAATGAGCTTAATGTAAGATGATAAGACAGAATTGTATTTATTCTATTTTTTCGAATAGCTAGCTTCTAATTTAATTCAAACATTTTTTTTCCTTATTTCATCGAGCAAGAGTCCACTGAGGAAACTTGAGTTTTTTTTGGATGGGGGTTATTCTTTCTTTGTATTTTTCGTATTTCTTAACTCATTCTCTGATACTCACCCTTAGTTTTCTCCATAAAATGTTTTCTCTAAACCTTTCTTTTATAAAATGTTTACACAAAATCTGACTTTTGTAGGTCTCTTGCAATCAGTCTCTCTATGGGCAGAATTGTTGACAGATGTAAGGTTACCTACATCTGGATCTCCCTAAACCTCACGAAAGCGGGACCCACACTGAGAATTATTGTTGTTGTTGTTGTTGTTGTTGTTGTTGTTTTTTTTTCATCTCTCTAAACCTAACATACTATTAGCCTATAAGAAAAATGCTCTCTAATTTCTGTTTTTCCATTAATAAGACTTAAATTCAGTACTTCATTTAAGAACCATACACATAAGACACTTGAACTCATGGCCTATCTATATCGGTCATAAAATTAAGAGATATATATGCATGAAATACAAACATACATGCATGCATATGCATGAGTAATGCAAATTGATGCATGGTGGAGGCATGCAATATAATGGAAAGATAATTGGACATAGTTATAAGATCGGAGGTGGGGAAGATGATAGAGATAAGTTATATGGACTAGGTAGGCTAGGCCACAACAGAACATGCAGGACACAGATTGAACCACAATACTCATGCACACAACTTGCGGATTTTGTTTGGTTTCTGAAACATGTCTTGTCTTTTGTTAGATTTGGGAATCAAATCAATTCTCACTTGCATCCTCCCTCTGCAAGGTGCCAAATTTAGGCCTTCATTACTTTATTCTCATACTTACCCAAACCGATCAAGTTATATTGGTGCTATACATTGCCACACTTTCTTGATCCCACAACCGCACAAAAAAAAAGAAGAAAAAAGCAAGCTCACTGCAATTAGGAACATACTGATACCATACCTCAAAAATCTTACCATTAGGCGGTGTGGGGATTTGATGTAACGACCTTACCTTTGAATTGTAAAATTATAAAGAGGCTGGTTTCGATTAATACTAAATTTAAAAATCATAAACTATATACTACTCTATAGACATCGATCAGAAAAAGGTTAAAGAAAGCATCTTGTTTTAGTCTGTACAATTCAAGTTGAAAAAAATATTCTAAACTTATCTTTTTAAATTATACAGATTATATATATTGATGGTCCAAACTTGCTTTAGTCGGAATATATTGATATCTATGTAATTTTTTTGGGGATGGAATTATATATATATATGTATATATATGTGTGTATATATATAAAAGAATTTGAAGAATTATTTTAGAAAATTATTATATAAAATTAGCTTGAATTTATAAATTTAGAACTGTTATAACAAGATGCCATAAAATATAAGAAAAAAAGGCACTCTATATTATTGTTCTAATTAATTAATGGACAAAGGAGTCATTAGAGTTATTATCTGACTATTTTGTTTCGATGAAAGCTTATAAGTGAAATTGTGGCTATTTAGAATGCAAGTTCCAACTTCCAATAGCTTACTTTCTTTTATAGGATATATAAAATTCAGTACTATCGTTGTCTTCTTGCTTTCCACTCATGGCCCCATTAACTCATAAAAAAGGGAAAAGGTAGAACTTAAAAGATTATCTTTTCTTTTGGTTTTTTGGGGTAGGGTGGTAATAATTCTAATATACATATTCATATATCATATTCAGGTATATATTTATATAAGAGATATCATATAATTGAGTTAAATCTCTATTTTATTTCTCTCAATCCAACAAGCATTTTTGTAATTCTTCTAACCCAACTGACTAGAAAAAGACACATTACAGGGAACAAAAGGTATACTGCAAACAAGAAAAGATACTCTACATGTTAGAAAAGATACATTATAGGAAATAAATGGTATACTGTAAGAAGAAAAATGTATACTGTAGATACACTGTAACATATTGAGCGCGCATCCACTACACGATTGCATCACATGTACTATGCTAGATACATGCGTTTGTATCTAAAAATTTTCTGTGAGGCAATTGCACATTATGTAAAAGATTTAATCAAGGGAACAAAATAAATCTTAATTTGTTATTCAACAAATAAGTTTACAAGAAATTCAGATAGATTCAATTAAGATAAATTTACCAATAATAAGACAAAAAGAGCAAGTCAAATTACATTTCTTCAATAGTTCAATTCCTCATTCAACATTATATTCAAAGATTTTCGAAGCTCAATTTGATTGATTTGATAAATCTTCTCTAGTTACCTTAAAGGATAAATTTAAAATTATTTATGCGACTGCATAACCAAATATCTAGCAACATTACAACATTTCAAGGATTAAAATATTAATCAAGAACTTCGTCAACTACTCCAAACTATATCAAATTTTTAAATTGTATCAACTTGGTCACGATGCTAAGAATATTCACTAAACTAACCATAAGCAGTTATAGAACTTGTTATTATTGATTAATTAATACACCAAGTTTGTGTAAGCACACACGTAAGATCAGGATTAGTATGATATGTAAAATCGATGCAGGAGCTTAACTCTAAATTAAGTAAGTGGCTACCTTTAATTACATTGTATGATTAATTGATTAACTATTATTTTAACAAGGCAAATTAAAGGAATTAATAATTAATCTATGCAAGTTGGATTATAATTGAATACTAGGTCCAATGCTCGGATATTAAACTAATCCCTTATTTTAGGGTTTTAGCTTAACTGCTCTATTATTAACCGGCGAATGTCGATACAATTAGTAATAATGGATGTGATTTTAAATGAGGATATATGTTCGATTTTTGCTGCCGATGTGGGATCTCATGATCGACATTTAATGAGTCTAGAACGGACCCTAACTCTAAGTGTAACAAATAAGAGTCCCACATTGAGAATGTGATGGGAGGATCCTAGGCTTCTAATTAAGCTATGGCGCTGCACGTCCTATCAAACCGACCTTTTAGGGAGAGAGTAATAGCCCCGTGACATATGGTATTAGAGTCAATCCAGACCCAACTCCGATATCTCGCTAAACACTTCGACGAGCGGGGTAGGCAGGGAGCCCCATCTGTGACGAGAGCGTCACATGGGTGATAAGAATATCACGGATAAGAGTCTCACATTGAAAACATGACGGGAGGGTCCTGGACTTATAAGCAGTGATGTTGATCCATCAGACCGGCCTTTTGGGGAGAGAGTAATCGCCCCTTGACCTAAGGTGGTAGTTAATAACATTCTACTATTTTTTATATCTTGGCGTGTAAAGAAAAATCTTAACGTGAATAAAAATCAAAGAGAATGAGAAACAAAAATCTGATAATTAACGGAGCAGTTAAGCTAATTAAAACCAGAAGAAAACAAGAACTAGTGTCAAAACGTTGGCGCCGGCTACATTTGCTCGGGTTATCAGTGGTTGAAATTTGATGTCTTTTTCCCCACCTTAAATTACTTATGAGTTGAACTCATAGGATCGGATTTGGTTGACCTGCAAATTGTAATTTTGTGTTGTTTTTGATAACCTATAATTTTATAGAATCCTTCTTGAATGTGACTTTTGCCTGGCAATAAGTTCAATTAACAATTTACAGTAAAATTACAGGCTGAGATTTCCGTAGATAATATCTGATATAAGGAAATGTAACGCTAAACATGTAAGTATTTTTCAAGTTCTTGGTGAGCAAGTATTTTAATATGGAGGTTTTTAAAGATTTGAACTCAAAATCTTTCAGTTCCAGAAAAACCTTTCAGTTCCAATAAGTTAAGGAAGTTAAAATATTTAACTCTATCTGCATGCATATACGCATAAGATTCTTGAATCTCTCAAGTTCTATTTATTCAAAATTTAGATTGAACATCATCATGTGATTAGAATAACATACCAAATAATATAAAATTGGAGATTTCATAAGCTACGCTAACCCAAAAAAAAAACCTTAAAAAGTAAATTATATCACAAAAAGATGTTCATACATATCGTACGTTTTGCATACATTTGCACATTTTTTTCATTGTCATTTGTTCGATTAAAATTTGACCAAATTTTTTGGGTCCAATTCAAGATCAAACAGAGACCAATTCAATCAAGTCTCTAATTTAAGAAGTTTACTTAACCGTGTTCGTTTAATCAATTCATGTAATCTAATTTGGACTTGGACATATATGAACTGAACATCTTATTTACGCGCCAAAGAAAAAGACACAATGTGAAACTATTAGAAGAAAAAGCAAATTTTTCAACAATGTGATCATGATGTGTAAGGTATGGCCCACTTCAATATAGATCTGATAAAATTGATTCGAGATTTAAATTTGAATAGATCAACTCGGATTTATACTTGACCCTACATTCAAAATAGATTTAATAAAAGTGGATTCAAAATTCAAATTGACTCGAACTGAACTATATTCAATTTAAAATTTTTTATAAACTTTCTTATTTTTATATGATAAATATATTAGACTAAAAATTAATAATTTAAAGTAGACTCAAATCAAATTCACCCAACTTAAACTAAATCGATTCGAAATACCACTTACAAAATATAACCTAATCCAACCTTAATCCACGTATTTAGGAGGCCTACTTCCACGGTCTCGGGCCCCCCAAAAGAAAAAATCATTGTTTGTAAAAAAGTTTTGCCTTTTTTTCCAAGGGCAGGTGGTGACCCGTTGAGCTACCACCACGTGTCCTTCACATTTTTAACCTTACCTTTGTCCTTTTTCCAGCTGTCATCTTTTATGTGAACCAACTAAATTAATTTGCAAAAGTGTCCCACCTTTGCCACATCATACGTGAATCTAAATTTCGCAAAAATTGCATTGTGGTGCTTGCTAAGGTCTTCTTATTTGCATGTAAAGGGCTTGTCTTTGGTGAAATTTGATCCTTGCCCTTGTGTCAGCTGTGTGTAATTATGGAGTAAATATGTGTTTAGTAGTACATTATGCATGAAGAGGAGTTGTTTTAATGAATTATGATTATGTGGTTGAAGTTTTTGATTTAGAAATCTCATTCCTTATGCATTACAATTATTGTGAATGATAGATTTGATCTTCAACTAAGGGGACTATGATTTGATTTATTTTGTATATTTAGTAGCGGAATTCTTGTTAATAATTTTTCTGTATTTGTTTTTTTGGGCTTTAATTTGCATTAGAGAACGCGTTTTGAATGATGTGAATGAGGAGAGTACATGCGTGTCCTTTGTTAGGACCACATATGAACAATTGAAAATTATGATAAACAAACAAAAAATAGATAATACATAAATAAGAATATAAATGAGAAAAGTAAACCAGCACATTAGAGGGCGATTATTAGTGTGCATATAAATTTTGACCCATAATTAGATTATAAAAATGTCAATTTTTAGGAACTTAAATTTTGAGGAAAATGATCACCTATGGTTATGATTTCAAAACAAGAGAATAGGGACTAAAACTTAGTGGGATGTTTTATTTTAATCCATTGACCAATATAATATGCAATTAAAAAAATAATATCTGCTAGCATAGTTTTTATTTAAAGTCCTTAGTCATTAATTTGGACTTTAAGAAAAAACAATAAGATATTTCATAATTTAACTTACATTGACAACAAACAATCAATTCCATAAAATACAATGTGAAACTTCAGCTAAATATGGGGTTCTTGCCCCTCTTTTATACCAAAAAAAAAGAAGGTTTGGTCATATTTGATAATCAGCTGTTAGTTATTAGCGATTTCTGTTAGCTGTTTGAACAATTGTTTGAATCAGTTGTTTTTTTAATTTTTTTTGGTAAAATTAGCTATTTGTGAAAATGTTGTTTATTAAAATTTCATTTATGCCATTTTTCTACATTACTTTTTAGTTGAACATAATTTTTTATTTATTGGTCACCTTATTTTCTTTTCAAAAGAATTAAATTTATGTCATATGTAAAAAATAATTTAATCCTTGAAACCTTATTTTCTTATAATTGATTGCAGCTTTGGCTTATGGCCGGGGAAGAGAGAAAAGTAAGGTTAAAAATGGGATTATGTGAATCGAAGAAATAAGAGTCTTTGATTTCACCAGTGCCATACTTTGTAATTTTACTAAAGTCTTGAACAATTTTATCATTTATACAAATGATTATTTACAAAAAGTTACTCATCTTAGCTTTTTGTAAATTAAAATTTTGGATTAAAACAGTTATTATAAAAACCTGTTTACCAAACTAAGTTGACTTTTTTGACAATGTTAAAACAATTTAAACTCAAAAAAACTATTTTACATCAAAAAGCCAACGAAAAAGGCAGTAAATGAGCATCCCTCTAGCTAAATATTTTGAATTCAATATTATTCTTACTATATTGTATTTATGTTACAATATCATCTATCTTTTTCAAATGGATGAAAAAAATACAGTGTAATGAAATTACACTTAAAAAAAAACACTGAAAATTTCCCATATCTAAATGAGTAAATGATCCGTAATCAGGGGCATGAAAGCAAAATCTAAAACATTTCAGTAACCGACAACAGTCGCCCGCAGGGACTGAATTGCAAAAGCACCACCTTTAAAAACCTTCTCCTAGCTCGCCCTTCCCACACAGACACATACACAGACACAGACGCAAACGGAAACCTTGAGAGAGAGAATCAGAAAAACAGACCAAGAGAGAGAGAAGGAAAGAGAGAGACTAGAAAGATGAGGAGCTACACTTCAGAATCAGAATCACAAAACCTACACAAATTCCCTATTGAAGAAGAGGAAGAGCTAAATGAGCAGAAAAATCAAACAATGAACCCCAATTCAGGGGATGAGGAAGAAGAAGAAGTAATTTTGTGGCGGCCAAAGCTGAGGAAGAAGAAAACTCCACATGTATGCTTGGAAGGGTACGTTGAGGGGTCAGACGACGACGTTTTGAATCGGACTAAGAGCCTTACGGATGATGATCTTGATGAGTTAAAGGGTTGTGTTGATTTAGGGTTTGGGTTCAGCTACGATGAGATCCCCGAACTTTGCAACACTTTGCCGGCTTTAGAGCTTTGTTATTCGATGTCCCAGAAGTTTCTAGATGATCATTCTCATCATCAGAGTCATGGGAAAGGGTCGGGGTCGGGTGCGGGTTCGGATACGGCTTCGTCTCATGGTTCGGATGCTTCTAGCCATGTGCCCACTTGGAAGATTTCTAGCCCTGGTAAGTTGAGGAGTTTCAGTTGTTTTGTTTTTTTTTTTTGAATTTTGTGATTTGGGGTTGTTGTCTTGGGTGCTTGATGATCTGGGTTTGGCCTGGTTTTCCTCCAACTTGATGTTAAGATGTGTGTAAAGTGTAGATCTGTTGTCATATTGCCAATAATTGAGAGACCCGTGTGCAAATTTTTGAGCTGATTATTTATATCATGGTTGCCAATTATTAGGCATGAGCTGGTGTGTAAATTTGTTTTCGCTCTTGCAGTTCAAATCTGACCAAATTATTGCTTTGCTAAATGGGCGATAGAATGTGTTGACTTGGTTTGGTATTTGTTCTTCTTTCAAATTTGGTTGGCCTTATCCTAAGTTCTTACTACCATTGTCCAGGTGATGATCCAGAAGATGTTAAAGCAAGGCTGAAATTCTGGGCTCAGACAGTGGCGTGTACGGTTAAATTGTGCAACTAAAATACGGAAGCAATGACCCATTTGGTCACACAAGGAAGAAGGAGTGGCAATTTCCATAAAAGATGAATATTCTGAATCTGAACCTCCTGGTGCAAATGCAAATAGACCTATTGATCTGTTTCTGGTAGCATGTCAATCATGAGAAAGGTGTTGGTCATCCCTTAATAAGGAGATAGACCAACCAAAACCCATCAAAGTTCAAGTGCTCGGGAGAGAATTGTCAGGTCTGAGATCATTCAACTACCGATGACGGTCTGCAGTTTAGTCCTGGGGCTTAGATGTAGTTTGTGATTATTTGTAGCCGAAGCATAGATGAAATAAACTGTCAATAAAGTTCATTTAATAAAAAATCATTGGCCATCTTATTCAGTGCAGTTGTATTTTTTCTTTCAGTGTTCTCTATGCTTATTGTACTTTGATTTGTATGCAGTGATGAAAACCTCCATTGCTGCTTCCTCAGCTCCTTATGAGACCTCTGCATTGCTGAGGTAACTCCTCTTTATTGGATAATCAGTTTTGGATTATTACTAATCCTTTTGATTATCATTGCTTGATGGGGATGCCTCTTAATTTCTAAGTTGAGACTAAAGCTCAGGAGTTTTTCGAAGTGATGAATGCTAATTTTGTTCGACCTTAAACATAATCAAAGTCAAAGGTGTATGATTCCAAGCTGTGGCAAATGGGACATGCTCACATTCTGTCATGTGAGTGACTAATAACATGTCCTTGCCTTTGATGATTACCACTAGTTAATGACCCTGGTGATGGATTGTTGCTAGCACGTTCGGTTCGCTTCCGAGTTTGGCATTGTACAAGAGTTGTCATTGTCAACACCCCTAATGGTGGCTAATGGACTATGGAGGGCTTTGTTTGGGCCCCAAAGAGTAGAAGGATCTGCCCAGCTGGTTGGGGCTAACTCAGTCCCACCAATTCTTTAAAATAAATGTGCCTGGACCATGCTGGTCCAAGCTTGGTTGGGTGGTTCATGGCTAAACTGGTCTACTGAACTGAATAAGGCTGGTTCATGTGTCTAGTTAAGCTGAGCTACCACAGCCCACCAATGTAACTCCGGTCGAGGTTTTACATGGTTTAGGCTAATGCAAATCGTTGATTTGGCCACTTCTAGACAGCCATCAATTTGCGGGAAAAGTGTCTCTCATCCTAGGTTATTTCTTTGCTAATCTTCATGCCAATAAGCTTCTGCCCAAATTGCTCGTGGGATAACTTTGTTTTTAATTTATAATTTTTACGAAGGGGTCGTTTCTGTGTGCGAAGGCATGACTCGTAAGCTACAAGGTAGCCCTCTTAGTGAGTGGTGGGATTGTAATAATTGTTTGGTGAAGGACTGGTCCCTTCTTGTTTCTTACCTGTAGTACTTGGCATAACCGGGATTTATGGCAGAGACAAGTCACTCTTCAATAAGGGATCACCAAAGATCACACATGTTACGCTCTAGCAGGTGTTCGCTGCTATAATTACTAGCATTGGAAGCAGATGCCTGGTGTTCTAGATGGTAATGTGTGCATGTAAATCCGCCCATTTTGTAGTAATTTTGCGCATTTTATGGTCTAAATCACTGAGGTAAAAGGTCCACGTCGAATCATCAAGTGTCCGTGTCTCACACAGGTACCTGAGATGGTACTCAACACAAAGTAAATAATGCTGGTAACATAGGCTAAGCTATGACCCTTTTGTTAGTTGTGGGGAAATGAACTCCTCGCTGATATCATTCTGTCACCGATCAGCATCAAGATTGTTTGCCGAAAGATTTTGATGTCTATAAAGGTTTGCAGTTCTAGGGATTGCGCAAGTGCGTGCAGAGCCAGAAACATACGGGAAGACTCGGTCACGAATGCAATTATTTCTGTTTTATTTTTATTTTTGTGTGTATTTGTATGGGACCCTTTGCAGACCATTGAGGCTCTTTGAAGGTGGTAATGAGTTTGAAATGGAAGAGCAACTTAGAAAATATACCTTGTTGGGTGTCATGTACTGTACTTGGCTGGCCTCTCTTGCCTCTCTTGGGAGAGATGTACAATTGTATTTTGGGGAAATGCCTGGTTGATTATTGGATTTGGTGGGCAAATCTTATGGAACATCAAGGTGGCCACATGATCAGTTGAGGAGCCAGATCTTGTTCGATTTTTGTTCTACTTGTACAGGGAGTAGCTGGGCATATCACCTTCTGATTATTGTTATATTTGGTCAATCATGATTTGATGGCATGCCCTGTCAAGACCCTCATCGTCTCTGTATTGCACAATCTCTCTCTGTCAAACACGCGCACATATTCTAATTTTCTAAAGCATGTTCTGTGTAATTGTGGTTGTTTAACCTACATGACATAATATGCGGAAGCTAAATAAAAATAATCTCAAAATTTAATTTATAAAATAATATTGTTGTAATCTTTTCTCAAACGTATTGTTGTTTACGACACTGCTTCCGGTAAAAATTGACAGTAGTTGGTTACCGGATCAAAGTTCTACTCAAACATTACTTCATTCAATATGTCGGGCAGTTTCTTAAAATTGATGAATTATGAACCTTTTCATCGAGATATTAGATGTTCTAAATGTACAATTTACAAGAAATTGTCTTGTCGATTTTTTATTATAAATGTGATTTTTTACCATTACCCTTATATTTCAGAGGATTGAACATTGTACTTGTTGAAGATTGAACATTTTACTTGTTGAAAGATTAAAATATACAATCCGAAGGCTGTGTTTGGTAATAATGTTTCAAGTAGTGCTAAGTATTTTGGTCAAGTTAATGTACTAATCAGTAATTTTTAGTATTCGGTAACTTAGTATTTTGATTAATTTTTCAAGTAGTGTTTAGCTTTTTAAACAGTACTCCTAATAAAGTAACAGTATTAGCTTTTGGTATTTAGAAGTAGCGTTTTATATTTTTTGGCCAAAAAACATCCTTTGGAAATTTTATATTTGAAAATTATTTATATTTTTTTATGTCAATTTACGTTAATCAGTTAGCCCAATGGAATTTTACTAAACATATTAAGTGCACTGTTTATTTAAATAATTATCTGCTAATAGTTAAATTAAAAATGCTATCAATTATTTTAAAAGTTATTCACTACTTAAATTATTGTTCGTTATCGAAATATTTAATTTTACCGATCAGGATATAGGTTGATTTATTGTAGATGATGTAACATATGAACTCTGAAATTTGGCATGTACCCGCTTGCCTAATTTATCCTATATCGAGGGGCCTCTTCCACAAGATATTTGTGATACCAATTTCTAAAGGGAAGAGAGAGACAAGGTACTTTTTCTGATTCGAACCTGACTATCAAGCGAAAAACCAATTTAATTATTAATATTTCAGTTTACTAAACATCTATCAGGATTCACAATTCAACTTAATCAGGGGATATTAATGAGGGGCCACATGCAAAGATATGCAGCCGTCAACACTTAATCATGCTCATGTGCTCCAACGATGAAATGGATCAATTTTATATCAAGTTGAGGAATTAAAGATAAGCCATCTGATAATCATCAAAATATCTGCAAAGAAGGGATATTAATGACGGGCACATGCAAAAGATATGCAACTATCCACACCCGATTCACTTTCATGTGATACAAGGAACAAAAATATCTGCTATATTATGATTAATATGTATAAGTATAACACAAACACAAACTGGTTCAAATAATTTGATATATATTCGGATGTTCCCTTTGAGCTAAGTCATGGGTTCGAACTTCTGTAGATGGAGAAAGTACTTGTCATGAGAACTCGATCTCTTTATGTGCCAATTGTAGTCCTTAACAATGTAACTAGACCTCAATAAGCTAGAAAGCTAGGAAATTAACGTCATAAAGTTGATCTACAAATACAACAAAATGCTTTTGATCAGTTTGAGCGCCAGCATCGAGTTCTCTTATCAGTAATGAATAATGGCGTGGCAAATATGTTGGTGTTCTCTTGCATAATATAGAACAGTCTGTAGATTCAGCAAAAGCCTTCCATGATAACGGTAATCAATTATGATGATCCCAGAAGGTTTTGAATTTCACTCTGCAAAGAAACGAACAATAAGACTGTAATGAGACACAGGCCATCAGAAAATTGAAGAACTTTTTTTGGGGGGGGGGGGGGGTTCTATTTTCACTTTTGCCAAACACATTCAAGCAAATAGGAGTAAGA
>JACYFF010031958.1:6240843-6314535 GCA_017589665.1 Selenicereus undatus | reverse complement strand
AAGACGCATGTTATATGAAGTTTTCAGTAGGATACCCAAATTTACAAGAGAAATAGACCAGACTTCTACAGTTGAAGTGAAAAATTAATTTGAAATTAGAAAACATGAAATTATAATATTGACGAAGAAGAGATGAACAAAGCTGTTAAATCCTCATCAAGTTGCTTAAGGACCATATGCATGGTGTACATCACACATCCTCAACACTCTCACTATAGAATATGTAGCAATTTGCTGTAGACACTAGTGCTTTAATCAGCATTTGTTGCCAAGCAACAGGTCCTTGAAAGGTGCTATGAAAATTATGTGTTGTACTGTTCCTTCTAATGTGTGATATGTATTCAATGCCTTCCAAATTTGGTCTTGACAAAAAGAGCCTCTCCGCAATTCAATTCTGGGAAGGAAGCTGGACTATGGCATTCATTTGGTATGGATCGTTTGGTTTGTGTTTCAAGGGAAGGGATGAATGCAGCAAAGAAGTTAGGAACATAAATATGGAGGTCTTTGTCAACCCAAGAAACACGGATGGATCACCAGGTTGACCATCAACTCAGAAGCTGTGACAGCAACCTAGGCATACATTGATAGTGCAGTTTCATCTCATGGTTTGCTGGGATGAGTAATTACCTTTTGAAATAGAGGGAATTCAGCTTTGAATGTGGAGCACACATGCTCCTTGATTTGTTCATTACTCCCTGGCTCTTGCCATCCAAACTGGTTGCATGGAAAAGCTAAAATTTCAAGGCCTGTCAAGAGGACAGTGTTAGTCAACAGATGACTTACAGCATTGCAGAGATCAGGGGGTCAGTAGAGGTACAGCTGAGAAGAGAACAGACCTTGATTTTTGTACTTCTCATACAAGATGTTCAATTCCTTGTAGTTTGAGTTTGTTAGACCACTGCTCATTTAAGAAGAAAGAAAATGTAAGCGCAAATTTAGATTGTAAGTTGCAACTCTTTACTCTAGCAGATAAGTGCAAATTACAGAGACAATTCCACCAGCACGCCACAGAAATCAATACGGTGCTAGTCATCCTTAGCAATGGACCTACAATCGCTTAAGCAACTGATGCACTTATGATCTCAGCTTAGCCCAGCATTTCATCTGAAATACACTCTCAAACAACATCTTCTCCAAACACACTATAAAAGAAGAAATAATAGAGAAACAGCTTCAGAAGCAGGCAGATCTCTTTCCATAATTCTGGTAGTGCAATGTGACGGATTAGGGAGCCAAAAAAGGTGGAGGCCAGAGGGAGATAGGACTTCCTCTTTGGAATTGTCATACACTCTTCTAGTAGTAAAACAAAAGGAAAGAAGGGATCATAAAAAATAAATTTGACACAAGCTTTGAAGGAGCTATGTGCTGTTGCTGTAGTTGGGATATGCACCGCTATAATGGAGGTAAGACTAAAAGCATAGATGTCTCTGTCTGCTGATATGCAATTTTGTCAATTGTCATTAACATCATATTAAGTACTATTCATCACAGTGATCTTCAAGAACCTTTTGAATTCAGCAAGTGAATAAGCAGTGCACTGCCTCATTGACCCTTTTGAACTAATTGAACCTGTCTTTGAAACAGTTGCATGCGATGCATATGCAGAAACTAGCCTAAAGGGAGAGTATGACTAGAAGAATAATACAAGCAAATGGCAAATCGAGCTTCTTAATTTTTTTATAAAAACCGTAAATGTGCCCACCGAATGGAGATTCAGTATGATTATCCCTTTGTACAGGAACAGCTATGCTCCATCCCTCTGATCCAGAAGCTACGAAACTCCAAATTGTTTGCTCAGATGTATCTGGTTTAGCAGCATCATTTATTCGGGCTCACAAAAACCTATATGTATGAATAACCGTCCAAGGAAAGGCCTATAAGCCCCTCACATAACTCCGGGCTCTCACAAAATGCTATTTTGAGTATATGTAAGCACTTTAGCTAAGGAATCCTCAAAGATAAGCAAAGCATGAGGCTATCACAGATCCACATGAAAGCAAATTTAGCTTGATCCAATACAGGTTCAAGAGCCACGGAATAAGCCTTCAAAGACCGATATAATGGCTTTTGACACAGATACAGAAGTGTCAAAAGCAAGCCAAAAGTAATGAAGAAATTATCTGCTGTTCTCAATGAAAGCTGGAGTATATCATGCTGCTAAAGTGAGTAGGACTAACATCTTCGAGTATTAATTTGCTAAGTACTTCCGTCATAATAAGGTTGAAGTCAACAAGAATCCCTAGTGAATTTAGTAGCAGGTTTGCAAGACTTTAATACAAGAAGGCAGAAGCTGAGAAGCAGCATTTCCCCGACTTTAGTTTTCCGGCATTGTGCAAGTCTGGAGTGAACCCAGAGAGAGAAAAGTCAAGAATGCCTATGGAAATGACTGAACAAGTACTCCTCTGAATGGATCTTGCATTATGCCAATATCAGATACAAAGGCACTGCAGCTGCAGTATATGGGATCTGGACCAAGGGAGCATACTTTGTCTGAGGCACCAGTGTAAAAATGGATTGCCATGCCTAAAGCCAACTCAATTTGATATTATTGTACATGCAAAATTTAAGGACTAAAGAAGAAAATAAGTAATCAATCTTTAAGAGCCACTGGAAGCATCCATTACAATATGATCACCATCCGATGATTGCTTGTTGCCTGAAATGGGACCTAACTCATGGCTTTCCACATCATAAAGTCAATCACTCCCACATTTCAAATCCTGTGTACACTCAAATTCTTTAACTCTATCTTAATCATGAATCAGATTGATGCTTCACTGCCATTTTCATGAATTTTGTCTGATCAATTAATTGACGCCACATTGAAATTGAGATCAGCAAAGTCCTCAGATCTACACTAGGAAGAAGTCTTACAGGACTTAATAGCTCGAGAAAAAGATATGAAGCCCTCTTTTAGTCATATATGGTTCTAGGCTTCTAGCAAAAGGATCTTAGAGTTTTGGGGAACAGAGGGTCAGAAGCCTCCAATCTCGGATTTCTGTGAAAGATCTCCAGAAAATTTGCGCCTCTTGGAAAGCCATACATTGGTCACGTTCACTTCATTTGGTAGGAAAATTCTCAGTCCAAAATAATATTAGGATCTGGAATAGCTTTACTTCTCGATATGGACTACTACCTTGTACTAATAACTAAAATTATCTCACTAATAACTATTTAAAGTTCCATTGCTCAGACATTTCCAAATAGGGCACTTGCATCAGAAATCAAATGCTGAATTTTGGCAAATAACTTGTCAAACACCAAGACCTCACCACAATTTCTGAGAATAACACTCATATGGCAATATGATCATGTGTTTTCTCAAACAACCAATTAGATTGCATATAAGACTCACTGAAACACATACATGTGGTAGACACTAAAGAATGTACCATATAAGGGAATTCAGGACAATCTTGTTTACCATTTGGAAGCAACATTGACAATCAAAAGAACCTTCCCCTTGTAATCACCCAGACTTACATCATTTCCACGGATATCCTGTATACCGACCACAAGGTATCAAAGGTCAAATAGAAGAAGTAAGTGCATAGTTCTCAACACATGATACCCAGTTCCTTAGGTGTCAGATTCATGAAAAGTTATCAATATATCACTCCAATTAAATAACAAGATGTCAGCTTTATAATGTCATGCACCAAATTCAGTGCTAATACAGGATATCTATGATTACATGGCAAACCCATATCTTCCTTTTTGGTTCTGAGAGTTAAATTATCACAACTTCAACTTCAACTTGTAATGAAACACAACAAATAAGACCAACTACAGAAATAATTGTCAGATTCCCAATGTCAGACTAAGATCAAAACTTCTAACACAAAGGAGATACGATGCCACAATTGGTGAACCATGAAGCAAACAAAGGTAGGCATCTCTGATTTAAGCATTGTATGGTAATTATTGAACAATTTACCCAACTCAAAGTAAGGGATTATGTGGGCAAACATGGTGGAGAATACCTTGACAGTGAAATCATAGATGGAATTGGGCAATTCTTGAGTTGATTGTTGAGAAGATGGAAATGGGTAGATGTAGAATGCCACAACAGCAATGCCCACAAACAAAATAGCGATCCAATGGCGCATCTTTTGCTGCACTTCAACTATACTCTCTCCCTCTCTCCTCTGAGCGTGCGTGAAATAAAAGATGATCAAATAGTAGAAAAAGGGTTCAAATTTGCAGGGAGTAGAAGCAGAAATGCCCAAATTTCTCGGGTTGTGTAAAGAATATAGGGGTAGGGTCGGGGGTGGGTGGTAGTTGTGCCCGTCTGAAGCCCATTTATTTCATTTGTAATTTGTAAACGAGACGCAACCATGGCGCCCGGAAAGGCTCCATTTTTCTGGGTTGGTGAAAATAGCTCGTCTCTAGTTGGGCGCAAGGGCCTGTTTCGTGAGGAAAAGTAGAATAAAATGAAATCATTCTTCAATATTATGGGAATTGGGAATAAAATTTGAATTTTGGATCTATGTTTTTGGAGAAAATATGAATTGAAGTTAGGGGCAGATAGGCTGAAAACTGTCAAAGTATCATGTTAGTTTTTTACTGAAATGAGATGAGATGTGTTGAATTTGCATATCATTGTAAAAATTTTCACTGCTTTGAATTGTTAAAAAACTTTTTAAGAAATTGAAATTAAAAGTATGTTTGTTTAGTATCGACAAGAACAAACCACAATCAGCCAATTAGACCCAATAAGGACCTATATGTTATATTGTTATTTGCACTATTAGAATATGTTCTTCTTTTCAACTTATCATAGGTAATGTATTACGGATCAATACTAATGGGTGTTGATAAGTGTTGATGAGAGCTTATCATGGTTCAAATTATGAGTTGAAAATATGACTAAAGTGTCATGAGGGTTGGTCAGTGTTGATTGGTGTTGAACTGTTGATTAGTGTTGAGTGCTTATAATGAATACTTATGATAAGTTGGAAAAAAAATATCCAATTATTTAGGTTTGGAGTAGAATGGTGGATGTCAAGTGGTATTGATTAGTGCATTGTGCTACTTGTAATAGTCAATTGAACTCAACACACTGCATATTGCAGTCACCCATATGTCCACCATTGCAGCAGCTCTGTCTTTGTCTTTGGGATGACATCGTGCCATCTTCATTTAAGGCCAAGGTGCTCGATCTTTATCTTCTGAATACAATGCAAATCATATACGTTCATTAAATGAAAGTTGTTTCATAAAGTTATAAGAAACAATCGTTGTTGTATAAAAGATGATCATGAATGTATTTCTAGTTCACAACGTAGAAGGAATGAATTTCAACGACGGAGTCATATTTTTGTGTCTTTTTTTTTGATGGGGAAGTTGGGGGTTCATTTTAAACCAAACAATGAGAAGAAGAATCAAAGCATCCGAAGATTGACATTTAATCATCAGTGAATTGAAAGACTCATGTCCAGCTAGCAGACCACTCCATATGCAACTGGGATATAGCCAATATGCTCCTCCATATTGCATTGAAAGCAAGCTTTGAGGATTGTTGTAACAAGAGACTTGGAATTACAAACTGATTGCCATACCTGCTGAGCCAATATAACAAGATTGAAAGACTCAAGTTCAGAAACTCATGTCACCCTGTGATTTGAAGTCACAAAGCTTGCTCCATCTCTAGTTGAAACCACACCACTGGGAACCCCATTTGTTTGTTGCACAACTGGCTCTAGAAAAGACCATTCCATCTTGTCATGTGCCATGCTTCTAAATTGATCTCTCCACCTTTTCACACATGCGTTAAAAGGCCCACAATGTTGACAAATAGTAGAGGAAGGATGCCAACAAAATGAAACAGACACTGGAGGAAGCCAACAAAAACAACGTTTGACAAAGCCAAACACAAGAAGTAGCGTACACTGATCGTCCACTCCATTCCAGATTCTCTCTCTCATGGCGATAATCCAGCTGGTACTGGGGGCGACGAAGCTCGCCGGAGTGTTGGCGTCGCTCATGGTGGCCGCGAACGCCTTCTCCTTCTCTCGGTACCGGAAGAAGAACCTCCGCTCCTTTGATTCCCCCATTGACGAGTCTGCCGACACTCTTGCTGCTTTCAACCTCAATCCCTCAGGTTTAGTTCTGTACTTGAATTATTCTGGGTTTGTTTCAATTCTTCATTCCTGCTGGAATTATTCTGGGTTCCTGGTCCAGTGGGTGAATGCATAGTTTTGCGAGCAAGAACGCTAATTGTGTGTTGAAAGGATCCTATGAGTGTTTTTTAAATTCGATGTGCTATCTATCGGTGCCAACAACTACGAGGGCTTCTTTCTATTTGCTGATTTCCCTTGTTTTTTAAGTTCCACTTTTTGTAAAGCCCTTGTTTAAAGCATACATGTATAGGCGTAGTTTAAACTCTATGTGGGCTTAGAATAGAGAACTACTAGTGCAACAGACAAGGAAACTAGCTACTTTCAACTTGATGCTTTTTTGACCCACGAGTCCTGAAATTGTGCCATATGCTCATTATTTCAATCTGTGGACATGAAGAAAACTGTTTCCTGAAGATACAGCCGCCAACGCTTCTGTCTATGGTGGGTTTGGTTTGAGAATATCAGGAAGTGGAAGGTTGGCTTTAGAAAAGGTGCTATCGGTGAGGCACAAATGGCTTTAGAGTCTCAATCAGTCTCTTGTAAACAGAAAAAAGACCACATTTCCAATGTGAAAGTTCGTGTGACCTGTGTTACTCTTGCTCGCCATGTGTGTGCATCAGACCTTGAGCAGTCAAATATGACACTTTACAATAGACTAAGATCATGCTTGGTAAAGAGCTTTTGAGGCTATTAGTTATTTCACTCTAGTTAAAAAGTTCTTTAGAGTGTTTGGTTGAACAGTTTTTTGTATTAACTTTTTGGATCCAAAAAGTTACTTTACAAAAAGCTCTTCAGAATAGCTTTTTCAAAGAGTCTTTCGATTTTTATCACTAAATTGACTATATTGACCATAACAACTTTCACAAAATTACTTGAAATGTCATTCACAACAAACAATTAATAAATACTTTCTAAAGTGATTTGTGAGTGGTCATAATGTTTAAGTGAACACTTTTTATTTTAATATTTTCTAAAATTTATCAAATATTTTGCTTTAATTTGTCTTAAGCAATAGATAAACATGCTTATATCATGTAAATTTTAGATATTATTAATAAGGAAAGTATGATAACGATGAACAAAAGTATTGTCATGACCAAAATTAGGAAATGTATAAATGTAACTTTGTATTAATTCATATTTGGAAGAAAGATGAATATATAATTTATAAAGATTGTTATGTGAAAAAGAATAAGAAATTGAGTTAAGGGTATAAGTGGAATTTTATGGAAAAGTTTTGTTAAAAACAGTTAATTTCACGAAACACTTTTTTCAAAAACAGCCGATACAATCAATTAAGTCAAACAATAGCTAATACAATCAGCTAACAGCTAATGCAATAAGCTAACAGCTAATTGCCAAGTAGGGCCTAAAACTGTTTGGAAATTTCAAAATTCAAATAGATGAGTCTGACACTTGGACATGTTTTTGTATCTGACACTTTTCAAGTAACACAGGTATATCTTTAAATAATCTAAAGAAAACTTGTATGATAGCTATAGATGATAGTGTATTATGTAAGGAATAGGTATATCTTTAAATATAATGTTCTTTTTGTCTTTCGTTGTGATTGGATGAAATGTTAATTGTTTAACCAATGATTTGACTATCTATGCTGCCTTTTATTTAGATGCCATTGTCGTGAGCCATTGTGTTACTTTTGGACAGCGTTTAATGCTCTGCACTTGATCTTTTTGCATACTAAGATCTAGAGTCTTGAATTCAAGAATGTATTTTTTTCTCCACTTCCTTGTACTTTAGTAATGTCAGCAGTTGCAAAGAATTGGATTACATTTTTAACTTTCAAATGCCATGTCTGTGTGAGTTATCTGTTAGTATCCATCACCAACAACATCCAAATTCCGTCCACTTTCATTTTTCCCTGATGAAGCCATCTGCTTTTTTTGCCCCTTAAACGGGACTTCCATTTCAGATTCTAGTAAGTCTGTCAGTGAGCAGGATACGAATACAATGAGATCATGTACAATTATCTCCCCTCTCATTACTAGGGATGACTCTTAAATTTCAGTGTGCTTTCATTTTATGCTTATTATTGATTATCTGATTCTCCAAGACTACAGAGTACATGGCTCTGAATTTTCCTTCAGTTTCAACACCAGAAGTTTAAAATTCATGTCCAAATCTAGTTCATCACCCGGGGGGGGGGGGGAGGGGTGTCAATGGTTTTAATCTAGGATCCAGACTATCCAGTACAATCAACCTGACTAGGTGAGGGGTAATGGTGCTATATTTGAGCTCTTATAATGTGCCTAGGTAAAACTCTTCTGCAGCGCAGTTTACTTTCACCCTGCATTATTAATGGATTTAACGCTACCAGTTTAGTCACACCCTCCCCCCCTCCCCTTTTCCCTGGAGGGGTTACAACATTTTTTACTTACTGAAATCTTAATAAAAAGTAGGCTTTATTGCATTTTAAGTGGTTCTGTTTAAAGCATCAGATAACTTTTATTGCTTTTCTTCTTGAGCATTTCCTATGTAATATAATGAAAATCAATTTCATATGGTATTCTTAAAAAAAAATCGAAAAGAAAAAAAAGTAACGAGAAAAAAGAAGGTATTCCCAGGAAAATAAGAGTACGGCTCTCCATTTCAGGAAAAGATTATGGAGGTAAATTTAACTTCCTTCCCCCTTCAGCAGCATAGTTTTCTGTTCCAATGAACAAAAGAATGGCAAAATAAGGAATTGGGGGGGGGGGTGGGGTGTGGTCCAGAGGGAAGTGTGCTGCCTACATGGAAAAAGGAGGGGGATGTCAGAAAGAGGGATGCATAATTGGAAGTAAGAAAGGTAGATTGCAACTAATATTATTTGGCCTATCATCATCCTTCAAAAAATTTAAGCCGTTAAATGAATGCTTTTTTGCTCCAACTTTGGGAGATTTTACTGATTCGCATTAGAACATGGCCTTCTAGCCTTCTACCACATTCTTTTGCTTCCTTTCTCATCCAACATGATGCTTTTCTGAGCAAGAAAATCATGGATCCTTGCACTCGGCTCTTCCAGGCCGCTCCTAAGGAAGTTAAAGATTTCATGGCCATTTCCATTATGCCATCTTGGAACTTTCTGATCTTTTTAGTAGATTCCTGAAATTTGCGTTGAGAAACACTTGGAACCTCTGGGGTTTTAACTCATTGAGAAATTTGACCGTCTGAAATTTTATGAGAAAATGAAATGAACAAAGTCATTGTGAGACCTAAAGTTTCTGCTTATAGGTCGGTATTTACTATTTAATCTAAGTTGGATTCTCAACCTTGAAAACCTTGTGCTTGTTAGGGGAAAACAATGAGTATTAAGTAGACATAGGGGTTGTTTTAACCTGTGAAAGTGAGTCAAGGGACATGGTAAAGTAGATCCTGATAGAGATATAGCACAGGTGAGACTTAGTTTGAGCTCTACTCAGGCGGCCTTGGCATCATATGCCAAGAGTCTAGGTCGAAATCCTGAAACTTTCTGTGTGCAGAAATTTTGTTCTTTACTACCTGTATGTCCTGTTTAGCTCACTGAAGGTATAGTAACCACTTTATGTTTCATTCAGAAGGGGAAACTGAGTTCTTCTTTGGACTAGCGACAGCGCCAGCTCACGTAGAGGATAGGCTTAATGATGCCTGGCTCCAGTTTGCTGAGGAAAAGCCCTGTGATACATCTGAATCTTCACAACAGCTGCAACCAGCCGACGCTCTTTTAGCTTCAGCTGCAGGTGATGGTGGATCTCAACAGGCTCCGTCTGCAGAACCAAAGATAGTGCTAAAGAGAAAGAAATCCCGTAAGATAGCTATGGAAGCACTGATTCGAGGTTTTGGGAACTACATTGAAGAGGAAGAGGAAATTCCAGTTAATGATCATGGTCATAATGTGGCTGCATGGCACAATGTTCCTCACCCGTAAGCTCAAATCTCTACTGATTTTCCATGATTTGATGCATAGGAGCTATATTTTTATGTGTCTGTGCAGATGCTTTTGTATTCTGCGACATAAGATTCTTTTTATTGACTTGAACAATGGATTTTTGTGGGTTAAAATCTGTGTCAGGGAGGAGAGGCTAAGATTTTGGTCTGATCCCGATACAGAGCTCAAGCTTGCGAAAGACGCAGGTGTTACGGTCTTCCGGATGGGTGTTGATTGGACAAGGATCATGCCCAAGGAGCCAACTGGTGAGCTCAAGGATTCTGTAAGTCCTATTGCTCATCCCTTTCTTATTGAGCATGCTAAATATATGCATGGAGGTGTTTCCTATATACGTAGTCTGAGAAATCCCCTAGTAGAAGTCATCATCTTGGTTTTCTTCTATAATACTAATGATAAAACGCACATTACTGGTTGCTCTTAAATGACGAGGCTTGTGAGTTGAGCTACCTTCTGATTAGAGTACTGTTACTGATGTACCCTTTTCCTTTAGGTGAACTTTGCAGCATTAGAACGGTATAAATGGATTGTCAATAGGGTTCGCTTATATGGAATGAAGGTGATGCTGACATTGTTCCATCACTCACTTCCTCCGTGGGCTGGAGAGTATGGAGGCTGGAAATTGGAGAAAACCGTTGATTATTTCATGGAGTTTACTAGGTAATCTTGCTTTTATTTAGCCCTTAATGGTCAGTTTTGTGGCTTTGCTGTGATTTTCCATTGATGCATTTATTTTTGTTGTGGATGGGAGTTTTGATACAAACTAAGAAAAACTTGCAAAGCATGTTATATATTAATTAACAGTAAAACCTCTGCAATACTAATCTTAATGTAAGAAAGGAAACCTTGCCAATAATGAAGTGATAGAAGAAACATAGATGGTCAACATGCCAGCTGATGGAGGTCTTTGTCCTTCAATTTATATCAGTACGCTTTTCACCACCAATTCCCCTGCAAACCCTCTTTCAAAAATTGTCTCATTTCTTAATCATGTTAATTTTTGGGCATGTTAATCGTTTTGTAGATAAAGTAGGACAAAGATTAGCAACAGAAGCTCTGAGATTGGCAGTCTATCTATGATCTTGTCATTGAAGGTTTGAGTCATGGAAGAGATCGCTTTATTTGTGTAGCAGAAATAGAAAGAGCAGATTGTCTATCTTCTGAAAGATCTGACTAAGCTTTGGAACATTATTATTCATCCACATCAAGTAGACCATACTCCCTTGTCTATATATTCCACTGATTATATCCAAAATTCTCATGTTACTCTTGTGATCATAGCAGTATCTCCCCCCCCCCCTCTCTCGTTTATCTATATTAACTTTTTACCCTGACTGAGAGGATCAGTTTTAGAAGTTTCTGGTGCCTGTTCTGGGATAGTATGAATTATGTTCTGCTTCGGACATTGTTTGGCAATTTCATCACCGTGATCAATTAGTCTTATTTTTTTAATTAATTTAATTCATCATGAATCAAGAGGCTAGGACCAAGGCAAGGCTTCTCTCTGAGTAAAAAGTGGCAGAACATCTGTATATTAGACACTGTTCCTCTGTAAATCGCACTGTCAGACTTCTGTTTACTGCTTTTTCTATTGTCAGTAAAACTGGACAATCCTGTGTTGTTACAGGCTTGTTGTTGACACTGTCTCGAATGTTGTAGACTACTGGGTAACATTCAATGAGCCTCATGTCTTCTGTCTACTCACATATTGTGCTGGTGCTTGGCCTGGTGGTAATCCTGACATGTTGGAGGTGGCTACTTCTGCTCTACCAACCGGTGTTTTCAACCAAGCAATGCACTGGATGGCTATTGCACACTCAAAAGCATATGATTACATCCATGAACACAGGTTAACTCTCTTCTGATTTTCAAGTTCAACTGTTGCAGTCCTTGGATGTTGATAGAAAATGACAGGGGGAGATCTTCACTAGTTGCACCCGCACTCAAATATACTTGTTGACAATTAATCATGCATAAGTATTTAACTGTAGCATGATTTTAGCCTAATCATCTACACGCTGGCCGTTGAGTTGTAATTTTTTTGAAGTTTTATTTACTTCGAGCTAAGAAACATATGCTGGCTTGATTTGTGGATCTGTCATGTACTAGTATGCATATGTAATACGTTACATGTAAAGGTTAGAGCTCAAGTACTACGCTAAGGGCCTTCTGACTAAAAGGGATCTAACTGAATACAGTCAACAATGTACTTTCTCAACCTTCTATTGCCTCTCTGTTTCCCATTTCTCTTTTCTCTGGCTCTCTGTTTCCCATTTCTCTTTTCTCTGGCTCTTTCTCCTTTCTTGCTATCCCCTCCCCTCGTCATAAGGTTGGCCATGTCTTGCACAAGTATGAGAAGATCATAGCTAATATGATTTTCAAGATAAGGAGAATTCATTATTGGGATTCGGAACTCTGTTCCATGTCTGTCATTTCAATGGCTTCTTCTTTTCTCCCTTCTCCCCTCCCTTTTTTTGGGGGTGGGGGGTATGAATCACCATTCTTCTTGTTGATCCATGCATACTATGCTAGTCAGATAGTCGCACTAGCATCTTGTGATAGATTTATGAATTATTGACTAGAAAACTTCTCTTGTTTATAGCAGTGCATTATCAAAGCCATTGGTTGGTGTTGCACATCACGTCTCATTTATGCGTCCATATGGGCTCTTTGACGTTGCTGCTGTCACATTCGCCAACTCCATGACTCTCTATCCATACCTGGACAGTATAGCTGGGAAGATGGACTACATAGGACTGAACTATTATGGACAGGTCGATATAGACTTCAATGGACTAAAATTATAATGGACAGTGGTTATGAACATTAAGTTGACGTACTCATGATTTGTTGTGTTGCCTAATCAGGAAGTTGTCTGTGGCGCTGGATTAAAGCTAGTGAAGACTGATGAATACAGTGAGTCTGGTCGAGGGGTTTACCCTGATGGCTTGTTCCGTATGCTTCTTCACTTCCATAAGAGATACAAGCATTTAAATTTACCCTTCATTATTACGGAGAATGGGGTCTCTGATGAGACCGACTTGATCAGAAGACCATATATGTTGGAACATTTACTTGCCATATACGCCGCCATGATTATGGTTCTGACAGTAACTCTTCTCCTTCAAAAGTTTTGATTTAGGTTTCCAAGATACTTCACGGTGACTTTCTTCTTTGTTACGCAGGGTGTCCCTATAATTGGTTATCTCTTCTGGACAATTTCTGACAACTGGGAGTGGGCCGATGGATATGGCCCTAAGTTTGGCCTTGTTGCAGTTGATCGTGGCAATAATCTTGCTCGGATCCCACGGCCTTCATACTATCTCTTTTCTAAAGTAACCATTTTATTGCTTATGTTTTAGTTTCCCCCCCCCCCTTTAGCACTGCTGCTTAACCCTTTTTAACCTGTTTCATTCACTTTGTCTGCCCCTTTGAATTATCAGTTTTGCCTTCATCACTGCCTATATTTATTTCAGGTTGCGACAACAGGTATCATCACTCATGAAGACAGAGAACGGGCATGGAATGAATTACGTTGGGCTGCTAAACAGAAAAAGACGAGGCCGTTTTATCGAGCAGTGGACAAACATGGATTAATGTATGCAGGTATCTCGGACATCTCTTGGACCGAATGGATAACAATTCTATGGCTCCTTACTTCCACATCATGTGTCTACTTTATCTGAATTCATATAAAATGCATGTTCTGTTTGTACGTTTGTTTCTTTAAAATCTTGGGTTCGAGGGAGCTAGAGTCTCTGTAATGCAAGAGCTGGAGGAAATGAGACTGTGCATATGTAAGCCCCCAACACCAAGCCTTAGGCATGACTTGAGAGGAATGATATGGTTTTGGTTTTGGTTTTGGTTTGATGAAAAACAGAAACAGGCATGTTAAATGATCTTATTCACTTAATTGGAGGGACCTGATGTGTGATTATAGGACATTCGGTGTATTTCAGGATGTGGACTTGTTTATTGGGCAAGATTTTTGATCAGAATGCTTTCTGCAAATCTACGAGAGATAGCTTTGCTTAGTGTAGAAGCATTTGTGATGCGCACATTGGTTATTATAGCTCTGCAGGGTTTTCCTGTTGGTAGATAGTCTTTTGTCATGGTGTGTTAATAAAAAAAAAAAAATTCATTTCTTGCTTTTCGTAGGTGGTCTGGATGAACCCATTTGGCAACCCTTTGTTGATCGAGATTGGCGATTTGGACACTACGAAGTGGAAGGACTACAGGATCCTATAAGTCGATTCTTCAGATTTATTTGCCGGCCTCTCATTCCCAGGAGGAGGAAAGCCAAACAAGAAGAAGATGTTGAATTGGCTCTCTTGCCTCAGGCTTCAACTGTCTGATCGCCTATTGTTATAAATGAGGAGCCTCATCTAACTCTGGCAAGAGAGCAAGGTAAAATTCTTTGAAGATTGAACTATTAGTACTATTAGAACAATCTGATAATTTTCCATTTTGTTAACTGACACGGTTCTAGTTGTCTTTGCTTGCTAGGGCTAAAGCTGTGTAAATCTGAATCTCCCCAACCTTTACTTGGGGAGATGCACACAAGAATGGTTGTTGTATGATAAGGATGATTTTTCTTACAGCAGAATCGTTTATTAGACGTGACACCGAATAGAAGCTGATGGCTGGGGTACGATGCTTACCGGGTACCACTCTGGCGTTGAGCATTATCTTCTGTTGGTATTGCTTAAATTTATCTTAATTGTAAGAACAAATGTATATAATTTTGCAGATTGCAGTTATAACTTAAACCTGGATTCGTTTGTCCTGGGCTTTGGAACCAGAGATGTCATTGTACGTACATGACATCCATTAAAGAATTTCACAGTTTTACTGAAGTTACTGGCTTTGGTACAAATTCAAGCCCTGCTTATCAAAACCTGCAAATTCATAATACCCTCCCTGTACCTCTCATTCACCTGAGCTGCTCTCGCTCCTCTGTAACGAACTCAACTCTGCCAACTCCATTACATGTCTCGACAAAATGGCTCAAATCAATCCCAACCACTAGTGGTGTAAGCAACCATGACGAGACTATTATTGAGGACCCGAGTGCATGCTACTTTGAAAATCGTAGTGCTCTGGGAGAGGAGGAGCTTCCATTGTTAAATGAAATGAATGAAGAGGTGTTCTTTGTCTTCGTCATATTTGCAAATAAACGTTAGCAAACTAAACTTTTACTTCAATCTTCTCCTTGCATGCACGTAAACAAATTCAGGTATTTTTATTTGATCGTCTTTTTATATGATTAAAAGAGGTTTAACATTGCACATGTAAACATAAATACGATCAATCTTTAGATTTGTACGTACGTATATAGCTTATCATTATAAAGCATATATTTATCAGATTGAACATGTATGCAAGCTACAAAAAATAGTAGAGGACTCTGCATTAGTTGGATCACGATCCAAAAGGAAGGCTCCCGATCTAAAATGTCATCTGCATCGGTGATCCACACGGCTCGCCCTGTAGTCCAACTCTCTGCAGTGATTCACTCAAAGCTTTCTTTTCCATGTTTTTTGGCCAGCACATTAATGAATAATACAAAATAAAAAGCTAAAACTAACTTAATATGTTTAAGTGTGGGTTCATGCGAAATATTTTATTTGATGATCCAAATTGGTGATTCATTTAATATAGAAGAGAGAGAAAATTGGATTGTAAGATGATACAAGGCTTTGTTTGGCAAACAGTTGTTAGCTATTAGCTGCTAATTGTTTATATTAGCTGCTAACTGTTTGAAGCTATTTATATTAGCTGTTTGAATTAGCTGTTTGTTGAAAAACTTTTTGGTAAAATTAACTGTTTCTGATAAAGTTGTGAGACAAAAAGCTAATTCTTCAAAAAACTCTTCTAAAAAGCTCATGGAATTAGCTTTTTGGACTCAAAAGCTCTTCTAAAAAGCACTTTCACCAAATACCCAAATTAACTTTTTACTTAGTTAAACAGTTAACTTTGATCAAAAAAACTGTTTTGTGTCAAAAAACTCTTCAAAAAACTATTTGCCAAACACCCCCAAAAGTTATAGGCACTCCCACCTGTGATCCAAAAGCATAGGTCACCAATGCAAGTACTCTTAAGACTTGCAAAAATAAAAATCCTTATCCGAAGTGTGCTTAACGTCCAATTCAACAAAAATACCATATTGGATTCCATAAAAACATCTTTATCAATTATAGATAATTTTTTGAAAAATCTTAGGGTTGATTGTAGAACTTCATGGGAGTCTCACCACTTTCCAAAAAAAATTGAAAACTTTCCGGGATTTTCAATTCTTTCTTCTAAAATTTCCAAGCCCTTTTCCCAAATATTTAAGCCTATCAAACAACTGCTGGAGTCCTGTGAAAAGTTCTAGAACTCTACTGCTTTGTTAATGGAATTTCAACATACACCTTCACCATTTTCATAGCAGTTCTACAAACAAAAAATGTGAGATGAACACCTCCATCTTAGACAGTCAAACTAGGGTACAAATTATATAGTAGTTCGAAATATATGAAGTCAGATTCTCATTTATGGTAATTTCTTCTCTGTTTTAATACGTACGCACCCTCTGTTTTCACGACCCCTTTAAAGGAACCTAGTTTCTCTCCTCTAAATTATATCACGTTATTACATCTTTAGATATAGATATACCATGTGAAATATAAGTGTTGGGGAGATGTTATCTCTGTTCAGCATCGAGTTACATCATGCTGTCATGCTCATTCCTAAAGCTAAGTCATGGGAGTAGACTTGATAAAACTGACCTGAGATCCGAAACCCGAACAGAACAACCCGAGACCCATATCTGACCCAACACCCGAAATATGCACACCCGAAAGTAGACCTGAAACCCGAATTGACCCGAACCGAACTATATCCGACCCGAAATTTTCTAAAAAGTTGCTTGTTTTGGCATGATGAGCGTATTTGACTAAAAATTAGTTGACCCGAAATCGATCCGACTCGAAATGTTACTTAATCCGAACATGACTCAACCCGTATCCGAACCGAATGATTAATTTAACAGGTCTACATGGGAGAGTGGTAGACCAGACCACTAACTTGAGTGATCCACTATCACAGTACCACTGCTTGTCTGATGTTTTGACTGTTGACTCTCTGGAAGGCTCGGAGAACTAATGCCCACATTTTATCTAGCTAGTAGCCAAAATTGATTTGGCATTCCCTTCTGTCATTTTCTTTTATTTATATGCTGTTACATGAAATCTTACCTTAAACTTATTTCTTTTTAGTTTGATTTTATTAAAAAAATGTCTCATTCAAAAAATATATAATAAAAAATGTCTTATTAGAGATGCTTTTTAAATTTATGATACATTGATTAATAAGTGTTTGGTGGGAGTATCAAGCTCCAAAGTCTTAAAATAGCCTCTTAATGTACGTCTCGACATCATTTTTTGATAGATATTTTATGATAATTTATTTATAAATTATATAAAGGTAAGTTCTTTTTGTTGAAAAATGAGAATTTCCCAATTTGTCATATTCTTTTCTAGTCTTCTCATTGATTCCTATTTCTTCCCACTCTCTCACCAACAAAAATAAACAAAAATCTCCACTCATTATATAATAAAAATATTTGACATGAGAGATCGCACTCGAATCGCCAAATACCATTGAAAATCCTTCTCACAACCTTCACATTGTTTATCCCCAAAATAATTGACAAAATAAGAAGAAACAACTCCCAGCCAACAAAAAACGAAACACTCCTACGCAATTATAGGGATAAATTAGATAACATGGTCTATAAATCTCACAATTGGGGGACAATTCCTAACAAAGACAAAGAAAATAGTAATTAGACATGTAAACTAATTAAAAGGAAAGAGAAGAACGCCGGAAACAATCAAAAGAGATCATTCCTGGTCTTTGCCGGCCAGCCAATGTAAAGGAAAGGGGGAATCGAATTTGAAATTTGATGTACACATACATGACCTTAATCTTAGCCATCAAATCAAGATCTTATTAACTAATTGATAATTTGATATCCTCATACTCCACACAAATCCTTTAATGTAGGGACTGTTCTCCAAAAGATTCTGCCCCATTGCCTTATCATTTCATTTTTAATAAAGTGCAGTTGAATACTTGTTCACAAGAGAGTGGACATAAATCAACAAACACTCACACAAGTGAATTCATATGAAAACAATAGTTTTGTTTGGTTTGCCTGTCTTTGCCCGTGACTAAATGCTTGTACATATTCTATCTAACAACCCCCCCCCCCCCAAAAAAAAGAACAAAAAATACTTCATGGGTAGGACAGCTTTTCTGGGTTGGTGAAATTGGATAGAAATTTTATAATGTAACATATTTGACTATGATTACAAATTTTTTTTTTCAATATCTAGGTTATCCGAATAAGATAGAATCAGTGGTGTCAACAAATACAGTTTGTGAAGTCTTCGAAATTATTACCTATAACTTGGATTTAAACTTGATTTATATCAATCTTTATACCTGTTTGGCTCCCAAAAATAAAGGACAAAACCAAATACTTCCTAAAATTCTATGTAGCGAATACCTTATTGTCAAATTAGAAAACCACGAATAATCAAGTCAGATGAAATTTTACCCGTGTTAACCATTGGATGATAAGATATGGCATCGATCCTTGACTTGCCAATGCTCAACCACCATCAAAAAAGCAATAGATGTGGTATGCTAACAGGTCACCACGTTATATATATGTACATGTACAAGTGCACTAAATGGACAGTTCAAAACAACACTTAGAACTGATAGTCTCTTATTCGATTCTTGCACTTACACGATGCAGAGAAAAAGTACTAAGATTTTGTGTCTTGTTATTTTACTTGCATTCAGCATTCCAAGCATTAAAACAGAGCAATTCTCAGTGTCAGAGGATCAAGATGATCACAGGGTGATAAAACTACCAGGACAGCCATCTGACCCACCAATCTCACAGTTCTCAGGCTACATCACTGTGAACCAGCAAAATGGCAGGGCTCTTTTCTACTGGTTTTTTGAAGCTCTTTCGCTGCCTTCGAGTAAGCCGCTTCTCCTTTGGCTTAATGGAGGTATGTATGTATGCAATTTACCCAGTAGTTTTGTGCATATATTTTCTTTGTTTAGATTAATTTTTTTAACCTTTTTTTGAAGGGCCTGGTTGCTCATCAATTGGATATGGTGCTGCTGCGGAATTGGGTCCTCTTAAAGTTGATCAAAATGGGGTTGGCTTGCTCTTCAATGACTTTTCATGGGTTCAAGGTAATTATATTCTTATCTCATACTAGTAGCTACGATATTGTTCCACTGAAGTGTTACTTGGACTCTTCTACGAGAGTTTGATATGGATACGTGCATGCCCAGATGTTTGAAGTGCACTTCAAGCGTGCATAACATGTTAAAAGTGTCGAACCAATACTTGTGTTTAAGTTGAAATGAAAAGTACAAGTACACTTATATTTTGATGCTACGATTCAGTTTCTTCTTCCTTTAAATAGACTATTGAGACTTTCTGAGCACCCCCCCCCCCCAATTTTTCCCTTTGCAGAAGCAAATTTGCTATTTGTGGAGTCCCCAGTAGGAGTGGGATTTTCTTACACCAACACATCCTCTGATCTTACCAAACTGGATGACACATTTGTAGGTAAATTTTGCATCTTTGTTCGAGGATACATGTACTAACTTGTAAATTGATCACATTTTACTTAATTCTCTGAACTCTGAAGCTGAGGATGCATACAGCTTCTTGGTGAATTGGCTCGAAAAATACCCTCAGTATAAAAGCCATGATTTCCTCATATCAGGAGAAAGTTATGCAGGTGACTCAAATTTCACATTCGTGTCAGAATCTTGAATATCGAACATGGATACTTGGGGTGATTTGACAACAATTTTGCCACTTTCAGAATAAATGTGACCAAATCTTGTTCGTCTTGCAGGTCACTACGTTCCCCAATTGGCAGAGCTAATATTTGATAGGAATAAGGATCAGACTATGAACTACACACAGATTAATCTCAAAGGTTTCATGGTAAGTCATTAAATTATGTATGTACCTTAATGTTTTATCATCTCTTTACCAGTAGAACAAATTGTACCTTACTGTATATTCATGATGTAAAACTTGCACCACAGGTAGGGAACCCTGAGACGGATGATGTCTATGACTCGAAGGGACTGCTAGAGTATGCGTGGAGCCATGCTGTCATATCTGATGAACAATATAACAGCGCGAAACAATCTTGTGATTTCAAGGCCTCGAGTTGGTCCAATGACTGTCACGATGCCATGCATTTGGTCTATCAAAAATACAAAGAGATTGACATTTACAATATATATGCTCCCATCTGCCTTTTGAACCATACTTCCTCTTCATCATCATCACCACAAGTTTCTCATGCTAATTATAAGGTGATCCATCGCTTTCCGATTTCTTCTGAGCATTCAGTTTATCCTAGAACAAATGTGTCACTTCATGATGATCTAAATGAGTTTTAAGAAGCAGGTAGAAAATAATGGAATGAAGGGAGCTAGAATATTTTCCGGGGGCTATGATCCTTGCTACTCAAACTACGCAGAAGAGTATTTCAATAGGGCAGATGTCCAACAATCTCTCCATGCAAACACCAACAGAGGAACTGTCAAATGGAATGCTTGCAAGTACGTTTAATCAACAAGCTAATTAACAAGCAGTTTCTTCAGTGATTATTGCATTCTCTAACTAATTTAAATTATGTTTAATTTTTCTATCTTATTTTTTTCTCCAGCACTTCTATTTTGAACCAGTACAATTATAGAGTCAGATCAGTGTTATCTATCTACAAGAAGCTGGTACAAGGGGGCATCAAAATATGGATGTATAGGTACATGTATGGTTAATTATTTATCACACATTCCTGGAGATAATGACTATTGAATTGTTTTCTTTATTGATAATTTGCTCACAAGTACATTCTTAAAGAAATTTTATGTCATGTATTGGAAGAAAACTTGCATCAAAGGCCCTCTTCTTTTCGTTGGTAAATCCCAATTTACCAACTTCAATCAACCTTAATCCACTTCAACCAACTTCAACCTACTTCAATAAAAAATACCCACCTCAACCACCTTTAACTCACTTCAATAAACCTCAACCCACATCCCACTATTTTAACCAACTTCTACCCATCACATAAAAAAATTCAACCCACCTCAACCAACTTCAGCCCACTTCGACCTACTTCAACGCACTTTAACAAAAAAATACTCACTTCAATCCACTTCTAGCAATCTCAACCAATTCTTCATCTATTTCTCAACCCATCTTTCCCAACGAACATAACATGCCCTAACTTTTTGCTGGCTTGCATGATAGACATAATTGGTGCTTGGCGGTGTCCCCCCATGCATCCCAACCAAAAGAATGCTAATTCATGCCTGCCGTTTGTCCTGCTTTCAATATGCTTAGCTTTCATGTTATTTACTCATTGCTTTTGCACAGTGGAGATGTGGATGGTAGGGTTCCTGTGATAGGATCCAGGTACTGTGTTGAAGCACTTGGTTTACCTGTCAAGACCCCTTGGCATTCCTGGTACCATCAACATCAGGTTAATTAAGTCCCTTCTTTCTCTCTAAAATTTAAAATAACACAGTTTGATAATAATTTAAAAGACTGGACAGATTTCTAATAAATTCACGAACTGCATTATATTCGAGTTATTCAATTCAAAAACTCAACATTAACATGACAATATGAATTTTATATCTGATAATTAAGATGAAATGAACCGAGCCAATATGTACAAAAAATTGACACGTTACTACATGTATGGTTATCGTCTATATACCTACAGGTTGCCGGGAGATTAGTCGAGTATGAAGGGCTAACATTTGTGACAGTGAGAGGAGCTGGTCATCTTGTACCCCTCAACAAGCCAAGACAAGCTCTTGCTCTTGTTCATTCTTTCTTAACTAGGGAACCTCTCCCTACTCAAAGATATTGAAAATATACATGGTTGTCTTTGTTTATTTTTACCTAGTAAGGTCATTCCTCTCTACGGCAAAGATGTCTGTAGAGGTAAAATTCCCTACATCTGGATCACCCCACGAAAGCAAAACCCACACTGAGAGGTGGTGGTGGTGATGGTGGTGGTGTCTAGTAAGGTTATTGTCTATTCTTTTGGCTTAAATAAAAGTGGAAATAACAAAGGGAGAAATAAAAAGGTGAAATCTACGGCAAATGAAGGGGGTGATTGTTATCATTGTACTACATTTCAACAACATAGTAAACAGAAGTGGAAGAGTGAACAAAGGGTAAAATCCAGACTCCTTTCTTTTTTTTTCTTTAGAATTATTTTCAAATTAATATGCAGGCCTTAAATGAAATGGGCTGATTGTAAGCCCAATTAATGGATGACTCGGTAATTACAAGTACCAAACACTTCTTCGGTTATATTTGGGTTTCAAAATGGAAATATTCTGGAAAAATGAACCTTGGTTTCCCCAAAAGAACAGAAAAAAGAAAGTTTAGGGGTATAATTGAGCCGAGCCGAACCCTTTTGATTAGATAATAGTTTGGGCTCGACTTGAAACTCACCGGCTCAGTAAAGTTTAGGCTCAAGTGAATATTGTGTAGCTTGGAGCTCAGCTTGAGCTGGATTCATATTTCTTTTTTTTTTCCTCAAAAAATTTCCAAATTCGATACTACAATCAGAGTAAAAATTAAAGCAAAAGATCACAAAAGGCATATCAGGCGTGCCAAACAAGTCACTCCATTCGATTTCCAGTGAGTTATTTTCAGTTGAGTTCATGTCCAAGTCAATATGATTTTGGTTTAGGCCTGAGTCATTTTCGATTCTAATTGACTTAAGGTTACAATTGACATTTGATCCAATAAACTTTTTTTTTAAACAAAATCTGGAGGAAGAAATTTGTGATGAGTTCAGTCTAAATCAATTAACCTATTTTGGATATTTGGTTGGATACGCATTCGGTTTAGGTTTTGGATCTCCAATTAGTTTCATCACATCTAATTGACTCTAGGTTTGCAGCCTAGATGTTAGGTTAGGCCTTGCCAACTCCTTTTCTTCGTTCACATGGAATTAATTGGAAATGAATATATAGGCCTAAAACGGAAATGGGTTGACTGTAAGCCCAATTAAGCTATAGGCCCAATCAATAATTGCCCCTCATTGGCAAAACTAGTCTATGTTAGATGTATAATTACAAGTACCAGCACATGTTGGTTCAAGTTATTTGGTCCTTATTCCCCTCTAGTAGGGTTTTCAATTCGAATATTGTGAATAAAGAAAATATGTAATAGAAAAGCTCTACCCTTTATTGGACCAATAGTAGTTCGACTCTAATAAAATGGAATATCTAATACCAAATAATTACAAAGGAAAGTAGTCAAAGTGCCAAACAACTTACAATTATATTTGGTTTCGAAATGGAAATATTTTAGAAAATTAAACCTTAGTTTCCCAAAGAAACCCAAAAAAAAAAAAAGATTACGAGTATAACTAATCCAAGTTGAGCCCTCTCAATTGGATAATAGCTCAGCTTAGGCTCTGAAACTCACTGACTTTGTAAAGTCTAGGCTCAAGTTCATACCCAAGTGCATATTGTGCAACTTCGAGCTCAGCTTGAGCTAGACTTGTAATTCTCTCTTCTTCTTCTTTTTGGCTCAAAAATTTCCAAATTCAATACTCCAATCAAAGTTAAATTCTAAATTCTGCCTTGGATTCAAGAAATAAGGAGCAGAGTAAAATTTTATCGATTGTAATGATAAGTCTGTACTCCCAATATAAGTACTCAAGGACATAAAAAAGGAGCTAATTAAACTAAACTGAACCAAACTAAACTAAGTAGAGTCAATTTTTATTCGAGTTAAGCCCAACTCGATAAGCGTCCAAATCGAGCTTCTAAATCAACTTAGCCTCAATTCGAGCTAGGTTTGACCTGAACACAAGCCAAGCCCAAGTGCTCCACGAGTCAATTTAGTTTTGTTAACCGTATGTCATGGATAAAAGTCCCGCATTAAAAAAGTGATAGAAAGATCTTAGATTTAGAAGCGGTGACACTATATATCCCATCAGACTGCACAGCCTATCAAATCGACTTGGGGGGGGGGGGGGAAGGTAATGGCCCGGTGACACTTAGGACACACCAAAAGAAGAAAGGGGCCTTCCATGCTCCAACGGCCAAAAACTTCCGAACAGGGGAGCGGGGGCGAAAGAAAAAAAAGAAATTATAAACAAAATTCGAAGCGAAGGCAGTTAAAACGATCACCGCCAGCATTCCATGCTGAGCGAGAGAGGAGAAGAATAGTGATTACTTGGAATTATCCCCACTAATTAATTGCATTTTCCCGGTTGATATGCAAATTAAATCCTCATCATTTGAATTCTCTGTTTTCTCTTTCATAATCATCGTTGATTAAGATCTCTTTCAATTCCAGAATTTAAACCTACCCAAAATATATGCGATGCTTTGATGCATGCTTCGTGCTATATCTTGCTCGCTCTTCGACGATTAAACCCTAGCTAGCACTTTGATTAGCAGGTAATGCCCAGAAAAACCCATTTTCCCGTACTCACTTTTGTTGATGCTAGGTTCCGTGACGTTTGGTTAGGTTTAATTCATTGTTTGCGTGAGGAAATTACATGCATTTGTTGAATGCCTATGAGCAACCTCTCAATTTGAAATTTAGAAGGTTTTTTTGTTCTTTTTTCTTCGTCTTCTTCTTCCCCCCCCCCCCCTTTTTAATGCAAAGAGGGGTGATTCCTGTGTTGGTTAATTGAAGATTGGATTGAATAGGGGTGTGTTTGGTTTTTGTGGGAGTATTAAGCGATTCATATGTTGTATGTGGAAATTATTTGTGATCAAATTGATGAAACATGTTGGAGTAGTCAGCAATCTAGCCTATTTTTTTCTGGGGGGGGGGGGGGATGCATTAGAATTGGCCAGATTACATGGGTTGAGCTGAACATAAAAGTTGCTGACCTGAGGCTTATAAAAGATTGAGCTTTTCCCATTCATAGAAAAATCAAGGTGTCATCATCGTAGTAAAGGGTGTTCCCATGAAAAATGAAAGCAAATTGTGAGACTAGAGGCTTCTTGATTGTCACGTACTCTTTCCAGACAGCCCAAAGAGAACATGGGTTTGGTAATCTGGGATTACTATTTACTAGGAACCCACTAGGAGAGCTATTTAATCGGGAGCTTAGGAGGAGTGAATACGGCAACCTTGTTGTGCAAGTGAACATGGAAGTTATGCCCAGGAATGGGATATGATGAAAGAATAGGGAAGATAATGTGAGAATTGTGATATTCCTATTCCTCACTAAGAACTTGCTAGGAGTTATCTAAATTGAGAGTTTGGAGAGAGTGAATGTGGGCAATTTTTCCATGCAAATGAACATGGAAGTCATGCCCAGCAATGGGATACTATGGAAGAATAGGGAAGACAATTTGGTTGAGGAAGGTGATAAATTCATGGAGGTCAGGGAATTTGAGTATACAAAAGGCTTCCTTTTATCATATGCTGGATTAGTTGTTCGTTCATTGGTGTTGATGTGGAGGCCTAAAGGACAAAAAGTGGAAAGAAAGATCTTTAAAGGCCACAAAAGTGTGAATAGCGTATAGTTCTTTTCTGTTGAGTGATTGAAAATCTAAAGACTTTGCTAAGCTTAATGTGGAAGCGTTAACACCAAGTATGGCTTTTGGAGAAAGGCTTGGGGTTGCTTTGAATTTTTTGAGAAAAAAAGAATGAGAGCTATATAATAGCACAAAGGAGAAGGGGAAGAGTGGTAGTTGGGCAGCACAAAGAATGCGGCAGTAGATGCTTATTGTTACGAAGGTCCTTTTGTTTCTCATGGCGCTCCCTTCTCATGATTGTGGTGTCTTATATGTTTTCACCACTGATTATGAATTTGGTATTGTTGGCTTTGATGTTGGCTTTCGTTGGGCTGGTGTATTTCCTTCTGTGTACCCTATTACTCATGGGCATCTTATCATTATGCCCCTTAAGGGAGATTTTCCCACTAAACTCCATTAAATAAGAACAAATGAGGGTTGCTAAGCCAACTTACTTTCTTAAAGAGGCCCATACAAAAACGATGGTGTAGTCAGGCAGGCACTTAAATTCACCTGAAAGTACTCGAGTTGGATGCTTGACACATTGATCTAGCTAGGGATACTTGATGCTCCGTCTAGATGAAGAACATGTAGGCATAACATGGCTCCATAGTGTAGGCATAACTTGAAGACAAACCCCTGTTAGACACATGTAGGCATAATGTGGCTCCATAGTGGAATTTTGGTATTGGAGCTTTCTTTTAACAGTTGGCTTGTCCGCTGATGTTGGTTCCTCTGCTGCGTTTGAACAGAATTAAACTAATTTGTCCTCATTTCTGTGCTCATTTTGTTTTATTCATATGCTTTTTCTGTTTGTTAGTGGCTGGGACATCAGTTTTAGCTGGATACTTATGGTGCTTGATTACCCCCCCCCCCCCAAACCCCCTCCAGAGGGGCACAAGGTGTCAATCTTATGCGATTGCTAGACTTTAAAACCAAGGACTTTCCTATCTTTCCTTCTCTACTTATTGCTTTGAGGAGTAGCAATGGTAATGGTGTCTTCATGACATCAAGGGACCACTGATGGGTAAAAGCTGCCAGAGTTTGTATGCCAGGAATTATCAGAAGTTTCAAACATACTATAAATATTGAATAATTTTATGTATTTACTATCCTTTTTATTGGTCACAGATATGAGCCTACGTTTTGTACACTCTTGGCACAAGATGACTCAGAAAGTATTAACAAAGATTAAAAAAAAGGACTCAGATGGCACTGATGACCTTCTGGGTGATGATCACCATAGCTCCTCTGCAACAGAGGGTGTTAAAAGAAATCCCTTCCATGTGGATATCTTAAAGAAAAACAAAAAAGGTAAAATTTCCCACAGAAAAGATGAGCAGAAAACAGAGGCTATGCAGTGCCCTGGCACCTCAGCCCATGACAATGGCATCTCAGGTGAAGGCGAGAAAGAGTCTGATGCAATGGACAGCAATATATCACATGCCAGTGATCATGGCTCAGAAAATTTGAATAGTAACTCTGGCCATGTAGCAAATGGATCTCACACAGATGTCAAAGCTGAAAATGATCAGGCTTCTAACACTGTGGCAGGTGCAGCCTTAAAGAGTTCCAGCTGGTCCATCTTAAACACATTATTCAACTGGCAAGGAAGGATAAAGCCCTTCTTCATTACTGTAGCAAAAAGTATTTTCTTGATTTGGTGTTGTACATGTTTGAAACTTGTGCGAACATGTCAGACTGTCTCGAAGTGCTTTCTTAATTTGGGAAACATACTGCTGCTTGCGTTAATGGTTTGGTTGGATTGTATTCTCCGGGGCATGGACTCCTTTGTGCGGATGGGGACAACATCATTCTTTTCTATTGTATGGTTCAGCATTTTTTCGCTCATTGCAATGATTGGAATTTTGAAATTTCTGCTGGTTTTGGTAAGCCCTCTTTTTTCACTTATTATTTCACAATCAAGTTTGGTCCTTTTCATTCGACCTATAAGAACTTGGTTTATTACTGTGCGTACATTTCCTTAACAGTTAATTTCAATTTGTCATTGTTCATTTTAATGGACCTGAGACCGAAAAAAATTCTGGATCTACTGAGGCTTTCTATATGCCAATAGAGCATGTGAATAGGGGTTGTAAGGCATATACCCTTTTTCCTTTTCATTTGGAGGACAGAGGAGCTGCACGGCCTGATATGTTACTATTGTGATGAATTAGCAGTATTGCCGCTGAAATGTTCTGGAATGGTTGGCTTAGCCATATGAGCTGGTTAACTGCCATGCCTTTATAAGTTTGTCTTTACCTGGCGCTCAAAGTAATCCTCGAAATCCTTCACATTTGACTGATTACTGCTAGTGCCTTTTGAAGTTCAAGTCTGTTCCAAGCATATCCATTTGACTCTGAAATTTACGCTACCTACTACTAGAGTCTGTTACTGATAAAACACCAAATATCATGCTAAATTTTATCTGCTGGTCAACGCCTGCTTGTGACATTCAGCTTTTTAGTGCCCTCTTTTCCTAATAACAAAATTCAATTACCTTCAGGGTATTGCTGTCTTGATTGGAGTTTTGGTAGGCTTCGTCATTTCGCTGTTGATAGTTGCTGTCAGTGGCGCATTTTTTTTATGGGCATACGGAAGCTTTTGGACAACATCTATTGTGATATTTTCTGCAGGTGATCATTTTAAATTTTTTATTACATTGGATTGACCTGATGCTATGGACTATGTATGAGATTTTAAAAGACGCTTGGGCTTCATACAAAATGCAGGATTGGCATTTGCATTGAGCTGCCAGCGCCTTGCTTTATTGTTTACCACTGTGTACTCAGTCTATTGTGCTGAGACATATGTTGGATGGCTTGGAGTGGTTTTGGGTTTGAATTTATCATTTATTACAAGCGATGCTTTTGGATACTACCTGAAAAATAACATAGAAGAGTTCAAAGCTGAGCAAGCAGATGGAATTCATGTTGAACCACACTTTTTCAGCAGCGAAGCACATTATTCATGCTCAGACATTGGTTCAGGGCAAGCAGCAGGTCATAGTGCTAATTCTGAAATTACATCTGAGGTTGAGATTGTTCGCCTGTTCAATTGCACTAATCACTACTCAGCATTTGGCTTGCCTCGATACCAGCAAGTAGATGTGTCTGCACTGAAGAGGGAGTACAGGAAGAAGGTATTGTTTTAGAGCCCAATCAAATTAATATTGTCTGATTTTGGCCCTTTTCTTTGCGATTTTCTGCATTTCTCATTTTGTGTTTAAGGTTGTCAACATGCTACTAAGCGATTCATATTCTTGAGTTTTTTATTCTTCTCATATCCAAGTATCACACATTCTTTTTAGCTAAAGCTAGTTTGTTACCTTTTCCAGCAAATAGGAAGAAGATTACTTGATTGCTTTCTAAATCCCCTCCCCCCCCCCCAGCTCTTTGCTCTGGTTTATTGGTTGATGGGGGAAATATGACGTTTTTCAGGCGAGACTTGTTCATCCCGACAAAAACATGGGTAATGAAAAGGCTGCACAAGCTTTTATGAAACTTCAAAGTGCATATGAGGTAGGCTTTTTTTTTTTTAACTCATCATTCTTGGTATCATGCTTAACTTGGTTTTCTCCTGGGTCTTGTTTCTTATCATGAGGTTAATAAAAAGAAATAAAAAATTCAGGCCCTATTGGATCCTGTGAAGAAAAAAGCATATGACGATGAACTTAGAAAGGAGGAGATGAAGAGCTATTTTGCCCAGTTTCGTTCTGGAAAGGTTCAAAAGTTTATTCTGGTTTTTCGTACGTTTTTGTTCTCTTTTTTTGCTGCTACATTGGCCATATGACATTAGATAATAGATACCAATGGATGCATAGCATATCAACATTGGTGAGTACCTACTTGCTCACTTTTACTTGACCTGCATGATTTAGTGTTTGTTCCCTGCATTCGATGTAGCAGTGCTCTCCATGGTAGGATTGTATGACATTCTGGAGGGTGTAATGCTTGCCAGCAAGGCATTCAATGGCAACCTGATGCAGGATAAGGACAGAGAAGAAATAAAAACATATGGGTATATCTTAATATTGGCATATGAGAAATATTTTAATATTTTAGTATCTTCTTAGTTTATGTTTTAGAAATATATTGTCTTTTAGGAATCTTCTTAGCTAGAAAAATAATACCTTCATGATTAGGTTATCTATTTGTTTCCTTAATGTTTTACGTTTCTTTTCTATTTAAATTACTTTGTTATGTATTAGCGAGCCAGACTTGAATGAAATCGAATTGAAATATTTGAGAATTTTTGTGTGAATTTTCACAGTATAAGAATTGCTCCTCCCCTTTGTAGGAATTGCTCTTAGAGCGTCCTACATGAATTGAATTGAAATATTGAGTATTTGAGAATTCTTGTGTGAACTTTCTCGGTGTGGGAAGTGCCCTTAGATCGTCCTACATCAATTATTCCCCTTTATAAGAATTGCTCTTAAAGCGTCCTACATCACAACCCAGTCTTGCTATCATAATAGCCTGACATTTTATCTAGACTATGTCCAAATCTAACTCCAACCTTCAAATCCATTCACCATAATTTTTGTGTAGGTTGGATATAGCAGCCTTGCTGCTAGATTGCTTAGAGGCTTTGTTTGGTTGGACCCTACATTGCAACATTTGTCTACCTACTACACAGAGAAGTAGAAGATAGTCTAGTGAGGCATTTTGCTTTAGTCCACTTTAACCAAGCTGAAAATTTTTGCCCAGAACTTTTTTAGCTCTCTGGAAGGTGAGCAAATTTCTAAATTGTTGCTGGAATTGTATCAGCTTGTCATATTATGGTGATTAGTTGATGCTTAAATTCCAGAAAGCAAGAAAGGGGGACAAAAAAAAGGAATTTATGCAATGCAGTATGCTGACACATTGCTTAGGCTGTACATTTATTAGTTTTGGGTTAGTACAACAATATAGTCTTGTAAAAGATATACATGGGCAATATGTAGCTCAGATTTTCTGTTTTTTTTTTTCTTTTCCGCTTCTACAATTTGCTATGTCACCCAAGAGACTAATAAAGGCGTAGTACATCAATATCGGTGAGTACATATCTCCTCACTTCTACTTAAATCTGGCATGATTTAGTGTTTGTCTTCTGAATTCAGTGTAGCAGTACTCCCTATGGCAGGTTTGTATGACACTAAAAAGAGTGTCATCTTTGCCATCAGTGTATTCATGGTTCAATGGTAACAGGGTGATATTCTATATAGACTGGATGGATCCAAATCCAACTTGCATTCCAAGTTCATTTCCCGTAGTTTCGCTGAGGCAGGATGTGGGGTCACATGTGGTCCTATAATAAAAACAATTGGCTACCTACTGCATCAAAAAGCAAAATATGGTTGAGTGAGGCATTTTGCTTTAGTCTACTGTAACGAAGATGAAGAAATTTCCCCAAAATAAGTTAGTGCGCTGTCAGGAAATGGGCAAATTTACTGTCTAAATTGTATGTGGTAATTGTATCAGATTTCCTCATAATGTGATTAGTTGATGCTTAAATTCGCAAAGAAAGGAGCAAAAGTTACCGGTTGCAATATGCTGACACCTTGCTTATACTACATTGAATTTTTGAGTTATGTACAAGTCTTGTGAAAATTACTGGAATGGGGGCACAAAAATGAATACATTTATGTTGACAATATGTAACTCTGATCTTGGCCAGTTTAAATTTTTAATTGCTATTATTAGGTCCAGAATGGCTCTGTCCCTGAAGGTTCTGCACCATCAGACGGTGATGGAGAGGAGCCTGTGGGAGAGTCTAGGAAAATCGCATGCAAGAAGTGTGGAGGGTCTCACATGTGGTTCCCAACAAAGAAATCACCACTAAAAGCAAGATGGTGCCAGGTATTCCTTATGTTGATCTTTCTAAGTATCTCGAAAGCACCACATATATTGGCACTTTTATTTGCTTATTGGATATAATTGTTGAAGGATTGCAATGATTTCCATGAAGCTAAAGATGGGGAAGGATGGGTTGAACAATCTTCCCATGCTTTGCTTTTTGGGATGCTGCAGAAGGTATGCCGACAGATTTATTCACTATGGCATTGCAATTGTGCTGCTATTGTTTGTTTTACCATTTACGTCACCCCTCATCTCCCCCCCCCCCCCAAAAAAGGCCCTTTTTTCTGTGTTTTTTGGGGGAGGGGGTTGGGTGTTGCAGGATGCAGGGTTGGGGGGAAGAAATTTTAAGAGATCAAAGAAACAATTTCATTTCTTCTTCAATCTTCATACTAAAAGTGAAGGGTCTCAAATCACTCTCAATTACCCTTGTGGAAGCTAAATCCCCAGGCTTCCTTATTCATTTTGCAAAAAGAAAAGGAGTTGATTAGTACAAATCCTCAATTCTGACTTCTCCGGATGTTGGATATGGATCAGGTTGATGTACCTGTTGCATATGTTTGCGTTGAAGAGAAAGTATTTGACGCCACCGAGTGGTTCGTTTGTCAGGTATGTTCTACTGCTGGTAAGACAGTGTTATGAATCCTGTACCAGTGCAGCCAACAGGCCAAACCAGATTAGGTTGGAAAAAGGTAGCATCGGTAGTCAGGTATTCTACCAGCCTGTTGCTACCCCTGTGTTGGTTGCATGGTCAGAAATTTTAAATTTAAAGATAGTAACATACTTTATATTTTTAATTTTAACTGATGTTGATTATCCAATGTTATCGGATCTCAATTTAGGGAATAAGGTGCCCACCTAACACTCACAAAACAAGTTTTCAAGTCAACACAAGAACAAAGAAGAAGCACAGGAGAGAATCAATCCTATCTCACAAAACCAAGGCTTCGGGATTCAGTTTGGGCAGTGTGACTGATGAAGAGTTCTTCGAATGGCTCCATAATGCAATGCAGTCAGGAATGTCTGAAAGCTTCTCAAGCTTCGGAGGGCGCAGTCAGACTGATAGTGCAGAAACGAGCCCTAAAACCAGCCCAAAGAACGGACACAATGCCGCTGGTGGCGGTGTTGGCAATAGCAACAGGAGGAGGAAAAGGGTTAAGAAGTTCTGGTGAACTATGTTTTACAGCACCACCACTCAGTATGAATCCTGCTGTAGTAGGATTTACGGTGAGCGTATTAGACCCCGGTAGGTGGGTTTCAAAGTTCTTAAAGGGAGACGCATTTGAAGATGTCCTAGGAATTCTCTGCAAAGAAAAGAAAGGCATGAATGAGCTGTATAGTTTTCTAGTTTGTGATGGTTTCTCATTTCCGGATAGATGATCGTTTACACAAACATGGCTAGAAATTTTTTCGGATGGGTAAGATGGCTAGAAATTTTTATGCAGCTCTTCAAGAATGCAGGATCACTACAAGGAGTTTACTGGTCTAGCCACCTCCATGATTTTGTTGCTTCTGTCCCCGCTGGTGTCAGTTGTACAGCAACTGATGCCAAATGTGGCAAGTTAAATATCAGTTACTCAGAGTCTCAGACGGTGGGTAGATTTTTATGTTTGAACTTTTTACAAGGGTAGAACATCTATTCCCAAACTTGGGAAGAATTTGGGGAATTAAACCAAGGGTTTTGGACTGAGTACACTGAAGTGAGGAATTTCAAGCTTTCTACAGTGGCAAGATATATTTTTTCCAGGAACTGTATGAAAGTTAATGCTTTCTTTTCCACTCTATGTGGTGAAATTCATTAGTCGGTATGCTTTGGCTGCCTGCATAAGAATGTACATTTACAGTTTGTTCTGATCAATTTATGTGTTTAATATAAATGATGATATATTAGACGCAGTCATCTTTTACGGTTTTCTATATAAAGTATTAATGTTGTGTAATTTTGTGATATTAAAAAACAGAATGTCAATTTCTATATAGTTAGAGTAAAAGCAAAATAATGTCTACTTATTAGACCTGTTAGTTTGGATCGGTGGGTAAAATACGGATTGAATGTATTTCGGGTTCAGGTAAAATACGAGGTCGGGTGTATTTCGGGTTCGGTTAAAATGCCAGTGGGTGTATTTCAATTTTGCAAATTTCGATTCAACCCAATGGGTTTTAGAGCTCCTTGTTTTGTGAGTTATGTTCCTTTTGTCAAAATGAAAAAACTCGGACAAATTTATTAGTCAATTGTAAGTATTAAAAAAACATAGTAATTGTAATTTCTTAACATAATATTCAAAATATTCAAACTTCTAATCATGATATATGAATGTCATGTATGAACGGGTAAAGAATTGAACCTCCTTTGCATTGGATGGGTTGGCCCGGACTTTAAATAAGGTCAATAAGGGGTTGAGTTATTTATTGGTCAGCCTGTCTATAGAATGGTAGTAGGTCTAAACGATTGAACACACTAATAACTCATTTAATAATTTGATATTTTTGTTAACTAATATATCATTGCCTAATTAGATACACTTTATTAATAAGTTAGCACATCTAGAGCATGTCACAGATCAGAGCAGTTTGACTCACGAATAACTCATTAATAATTCAATAACTTTTAATTAACTGCCATGCATCGCCCAATTAGATACATTTTATTAATGGACTGACTTTCACACGAACACAGTTGGCTTATTTTCTTCGACTAGTGCCATAGTTCAAGGCCAATTAGAATGAAAACTAAACAAAAGGGAATTAGAGAAGTATAATATAGTATCCTTTAGTTGTAACATCAAGAATTTAGATTATTACAAAGTAATTTATTTAAAATATGATTAAACATATTCATTTCACTAAAAATATAATGGTATGACTTGCACATCTTTAATAGTTGTCTTATTGTGAATTGATTTTCTGCAGAGTAAGGCCCTGTTCAACAAATTAAATGTTTAGGCTGTGGATAGCAGTTCAGGGAACGGATAGCTGTTTAGGTAGCTGATAGCGTTTATAATTTAGCTGTTAACGACTTAGCCGATAGTTGTTTAGATAAACAGTTGAAATAAATGTGTTTGATAAGTTTAGTTGTTAGTTTAGCTGCTTAATGTAGATTGACATAAAGGGATATAGATAATTTTCAAATATAAAATTTTCAAATGATATTTTTTGGCCAAAAAATTTGAAACGCTACTTCTGAATTTCAAAAGTTAATATTGTTAATTTTTTAGAAACGCTGCTTAAAATGCTAAATGATACTTGAAATCTTAATCAAAACACTAGGTTACCGAACACTAAAAATTAATTGATTAGTGTATTGACTTTGTCAAAATACTGAACGCTACTCAAAACGTTGTTGCCGAACAGGACCTAAATAGTCATTTCATGCTATTTCATACCCATTTTTCAAAATTGCATTTATAAGTTGTGTAGATGTTATTTTATTCGAATGGAGTTGGAAAAGAAAGCGTACTATTGTTTAATTTGTAAATATGTGCGATAGCTATATAACGTATAATTAAACAATTCACTATATTAAATAACTGTTATTTTTTTGGATAAATTAGAGAAAAATATAAAAAATAGGTAATGTTTGGATCAAATGAGATTATTTGGTTTCAGATCAGTTTTTACCTATTAATTTGTGAGTTTTTTGAATTCCGATTGAAAAAATCATGTTCAAAATCCAAACTTTTGGGAGGTTCGGTTCAGGTCAATTGGTTTAAATGAGCCATAAAAATTAAAAAGACAATACAATACAATACAATAGAGGGGTATCAACCCTGAGAGTTGATGTACCCAAAGTTTTAATTTTAACCATTAAATTAAGGCTCCGTTTGGACCTTGGAAAATTTAGTGGAAATTTTTTTTAAAAAAAAATTTACTTTTTTTCTTGTGTTTGGTTTAAAGAAAATCACAAAGAAAAAAATATGGAGGAAAGTTAGGTGGAAAAATTTCATAAATACGTAATAAAATTTTTCTCATAAAATTGTGAGGAAAGTTTGAGGAAAATTCCTAACTTTTTCCAACCTCACATTGCTTAGATAACATCAACATAATTTACGTAGTTCATCAACATTCAAATTTCTCATCCAAGTTCTTGTATTTTTTTCTCAATCCAAACAAGACAAAAAAACTCATTTTCTCCTCATTTTTTTTCCTTCAACTTTTCTTTCCACCAAATTTTGTAAGAATCAAATGGGCCCTAAGGCCTCATTGATCTTTTAACAAGATAAATATATAAATATATATATATATATATATATATATATATATATATATATATATATATATATATATATATATTCCACGAATATTATGAAAGAATGCATTTTCCATCTAATTAATGTTAAAAAGTTCACAATGCATAATACGGAGCGCTCATTGTTCAATACAGAGTTTTTATCATACTAAAATTTGAAGAAGTGAATTTTCAAAATATGGACCAGACCAAAATGCATAGTCCTTTTTTTCCTTTCTTTTCCCCTAAAATGTCCTAAACTATATTCAGGGCTGTAACGGAATTGAACTGACTCACCGAGTCTTTGGGTTTGGCTCAGTCAAAGCTTGGCTCGAGCTGGAGCTCGAGCTGAGCCCGAGCCAATTTGAAAGCGAAATGAGCCAAGCCCGAGCCCATGAAAGCTCAACTCTGTTTGACTCGATTTGGCTCCATTCACCTTAATTAATTCAATTTTTATTATGCACTTGCAGGGAAAGTTTGAAATTTTATTTAGGATCAACAAAAAATTTTACTATGCACTTCGACTATAACCTTAAATTTCAAAACTTTTTAACCAAAATTAATAAACAGAATACCGAGTCAAACGGACCGAGCTCCAAACTAAGTACTATGCATCCAAAACTAAGCTAGAAACCAAACCTAGACTTTATAGGCTCAGCAAGCTTCGAGTCGAGCCTGAGTCAAACTTTCAGCTGATCAAGTTGAGCCCGAGCCTGGCCGGCTCGGCTCGTTTACGACCGTATAAAATGTCTTGGGTCTCAAGACTCTCAACTCTGAAGCAGCTCGGAAAACTTAGAACTCTAAACCCTCCCCTGTCATCCCTAGTCTGCCCAAGAAAGCGCACACCTTTATCCGCTTGCACGCCCAAATCCTCTTACAACTGGGAGCAACCATAGAAGCTCTTAATGGGTTCATCAACCAAGGCAGCAACCAGTTTTCTCTCTCCTCCAATCACAAACCCATCTGGTTTCTCTTCAACCAGGACTTGTTGCTCAATTCTGCGAAATGGGCACTTATCTTTTGGGCCAATTTCGCCGGAAAAACTGCTTCTTAGGAGGACAAGGAGGCCATTGGTGGTGGAAGCTAAGAAGGGTAATGAGAAGGAGAAGAAGAACAAGAACAGCAAACCTGACACTCACAGCTTCGGTTTGAAACAGGATGAAACTACTGGCCCTTTTCCTGAAGCTGTTCTTCTTAAAGAGGTCCTTTTTTTTTCTTTCAATTTGGTTTTTTCCTCCTTTCTGAAGAATAATTGTGGACAGTTTGGTTAATTGCATTGTTTGTTTTATGGGCTTTCAAGTAGAGTATTGTGTTCTCAGGTGCTGTGATTTTCTTTCATTCTTTGTTCATGGCTTATTAAGAACACTACTTGTATCTTGGGTACTTGACATCTGCAAGTTAAGTTGTTTAATATTTGACCATTTGTCTGCAATTTTTAGGCTAATTCTGCTGGCTTATGTATGCAATTGTGATTGTTTATGGGACCATATGCAGGACATCTTGGTATGATGTCTTATTAAGGACAATGATGATAGTATATCTTTGGTATATTTTTCCTTGTCGAATTTCTGAGCTTAAATGTTTTTGTTCTTCTAAATTCTTTGCTTGAATAATTGTGTTTTATACAAATACGTTCATTCTTTGTTCTGGCCTGTTGTTTTTAATCTGTATGGCTTGCTTCCTGGTGGCGTGGTTATTTTTGCTTTGTTAGTTTTCTAGGAGTCGTGCATGGTTATTGTTATGAGAAATGTTGCTGATGTTTACTCTTGAGATACAGGTTGTGGTATCGGTGTTCATTAGTGAATACGCTTTATTTTTGAAGTTCACATTTCTGTTGCTTGCTTCTGTGTGGTTCATTTATCAATTGTAATCATGGTGTTGTTCTGTATTTTCAGAAAAAGGTCAAGGAAGATGGCAGGGTTTTGCCTGAATTTGCAGATGCTGAAGAAGGTAAGTAATTTGAATATGATCTTTCACATTTGGGCTTCACATTTAGGCTATTGTTCTGATTGCCTTTCTGTTGATTTTGCAGAAGAACTGTTTGAATTTCTAAACCTTCAGCTGGAAAGTGATTTGAATTTGGAGGAAAGTAAGCACCGTATCGTCTTTGTTCTCTCTTTCTTTCAGGGGGATCTTCTACGTTGATGTTACTGATTGAGGAAGAGTTCTTTATGTGGTTTCACTTTGTCCATCTGCAATGTACACAACTTCATTTCTGTTCACTTATAAGTAATAACAGTACTTGAAGCATATCTTCACACTCTGCTTTAAGACCTCGACTACGCATAAAGGACATGTGCGTATCACTTTGAGCACCCTTCTCCCAATGGATTATCAAATGGATGAACCAACAAATATAGTTCGTGTTGAATTCACATCGATTTCCTGCTCGCTTCAAGCAATTTTAACAGTTCATTTCTAGTCTTTGACAGTGAGGTGATGAGTTGATTAAACTACGAGAAGATATGATGCAAATGCCCATTGTGGACTCTAGATGATGATTGTGAAATTAGCCCTCTCTCTTGTACCAAAAAAACCTCATCTAAAGATCCTTAAAATAAAAGGAGGTGACATAAATGATGCCTGGTTTTTGTCGGAGTAATAAGTATAAGAAGAATATATACATATATATATATATTTGAAAGGGGTAAATTTTTCTCTTTTGTTTGGTTTGTTAGCTTTAGTTATGTAACATTGATCTTATGCTATTGGTAGTTGTAACACGGTTAGAGTAAGAATGCTATTTGCGAAGTCTAGCAACTGAGTGCCTTTGATTACTTAAGAAGTAAGTAATTCTTTGGAAACGTGTTCTTTAATGGTTTTCCAAGTGGGATGAGGTAGTGAGATATGGAGTTCAATGAGTATGAGTGTGTGACTTCAGCACCCTTTGAACATAAAGGGTATATGATCACAACCCTACCCCCTCTTCCTCTCTTTTTTTGGGGGGGGGGGGGGGTTGTGTTGGAGAAGAATGAAGAAGAGGTGTTTTTGTGATTGCCATTGATGGTTCATTGATATGGTCTTTAAATGCAAATAAGTGAGGTCCATGCGGATGGTAAAGAAGCTGGTTGCGATAGCCTTGTAGGTGCAGTTTTAACATTGTCTCTACTAGTTTTTATTTGAGAGAGCTGCTTCTGGTTTAAATGTTTTCCGAAATAAGACTCATCCTCGTTCATGTTTCCTTGTTTCTTCTGTACAGTGCGTCACTATGAAGTGGTTTATTTGATCCATCAAGACCACAAAGATGAAGTTGAAGCTGTAAATTCCAAGATCCAAGGTAACTTACTGTATAAATGCTGATGTCATCCCATCTCATTGGAGCTGGTTGTAGGATATCATGTGAGAATATCTTTATGCATTGGTCTTGTTGGCTTAACTTTTATATGTGCTTCGAATGGTTCTTCATGTTCAACTCTCAAACCAACATTCTGGTACTCGAAGCATGGTGAATTGAGGGTGAAAGATAGAAAGATGTTGCATTATCAGTGCCATGGCCGTTAGAACTTAGTCCATATGTTCAGTTCTTGGTAAACTCATTTGAACCTCTTAAGTAACACAACCCCTCTACACAGATCCAACTGGAATGTGTAGGGACTAGGGAGTTGATGATGCTTCTGTTTCCAAAAGACCTCAGACCCTGAGGTTGAGTTATACAAGAGGGAGAACATTTTATTATGAGTATCATGATCTCTTTTTTGGGGGGGGGGGGGGGTTGGATTCCAGGTTATACGTGACTTCTCCCTATTTCGAGCTAGGGGCAAAATGAGAACACTGTAGCTGTCAGCAGACAATACCATGTCTTTGCCTAGTTTGTTGAGCAAATCCCAAGGGACTTCTTATGGACATCCATCTACGCTTCTCCAGTGGAGCAATAGTGTCTCAAACCTGTGCTCATCAGATTCTAATGTTGTTAAAAGTTTAGTCTTTCTGGATTGGGATCATCGTACAGGGTCATGTGGAATAGGAACGCTGGTTGTTGGGAGTTTGAATGTTTGGTTTACTGTTACCAGTGACTAGTTATAGATCTTTTGTACTTAATAGGTAATTCTCGATCAGAGTCGTTTAATGTATTAACTGGAAACCAATATTGTGTTGGTAATCTTTTCTGGGTCAATGATGCTCTTATTTAGTGCGAAGTGATTGCCTTCTCAATGTTAAGTAATTACTTGCAATTTTATCATGGCTGGTAATTTCTCAGAAAATGTAGCTTTGTGAAACATTTACGTAATTTGTGTATGCTTTGCAGACTTCTTAAGAGAGAAGCAAGGAAGGGTATGGAGGTTCAGTGATTGGGGTATGCGAAGACTGGCTTACAAGATAAAGAAAGCAACCCATGCGCACTATATTTTGATGAACTTAGAGTTGCCTGCCCAATGGACCGATGAATTCAAGTCCATGTTAGATAAGGATGAGAGAGTGATTCGCCACCTTGTGATTAAGAGGGACAAAGCAATCACAGAAGAATGCCCGCCTCCTCCTGAGGTCCAAGCTGACATGGTCGATGAGTATGAAGTTGATGACATGGACAATGATGGTGGTGATGATGACTATGAAGTTGATGACGTGGACTATGATGATGGTGGTGATGAGGAGTTGGATGATGATAATGAGCGAGACCTAGAAGGCTATGAAGATGATGATGATGTTGAGAGTGAACAATTTAGCAGTAGAAATGTCGTCAAAGAAGGGGGCAACCGAAAGAAAAATGTGAATGACAAGAGCAAAAAGAATCAGAAGCGTGAGAAGGTCCTCAGATAAATGTGGTCATGGAGGCTTATGCAAGCATTTTTGTTGATGTCCTTAGATAATTAGGTTTTTCAGGTTCGGGCAATACTCCCACATGTTTATGGCTCTGCTCTTCCTAGTTGGCGAGTTCACTATGATCGCGGTCGTATATTGCTTCAGTGGGGGTTGCCATGGCCTGATATTGGACTTAAGATGCTATTTCCAAGGTTGTAAAGGATATAGCTTGAATTTCTTTGTTATATGAAATGTATAAACTCAATATTATTGTTGATTGTAATAGATGTCAGCTAATTTAATTGATGAAGTTTCTTCGGTTGCTACCAGGTACCTAAATTCATGTGTTGCCTGTACTGGCATTGTTGTCTCCAATCTTACCAAAAAGATCATGTCAGATGATGGTGGTGAATTTTCTTTGCATATGGCCAATTGTTGATAGTTTGTGCACCTGTGCTTAAAATGTTCGCTTTTGTCGTTCAAATGTTCACCTGTGTCCTTGAACAATCGCTAGGATTTGCCCATGGCATTGAAACTCAAAGGTTTTGAGAGTGCTTGACTGAAAGATCAAGCGTCTAATTGGGAATTCAAGAAGACCGAGGAAACAAGGAACCTTGACATGATTTTTCAGTCCATTGATTCAATTTTCTCCTGAAACCATTTATTTTTTCACCTATGTTCAGGAAAGACACCACCAACAACAACAACACTTCCCAGTGTGGGTCCCGCTTTCGCGGAGTTTGGGTAGATCCATTTGTAGGCAACCTTACCTCTACCGGCATTCCTACCCGTAGAGATATTGATTCAGAGAGACCCACAAAAAAAGAATTTTGAGAAAAATATTAAATAAAGGAAAGATTTTGCAAACGATTAATGGGAAAAAAGGACGCATAAACAGGAATGACCGAGATATAAAAAAGGCAAGTAGCTGAAGCTATGCAGCATAAGAACAACCTATCAGAGGAAGGTGACATAAGACGGAAAATTCGGAATAGCGAAAACTAATCCATGCCCAAAAGAACCATGATCCACAGATGCAATGAGCCGAGCAGGAAATATGACAACAATAAGACAGTAAATGTGGGAACAATTTGACATAAAGAATCAAATACATTGAGGAATGAAAAGCCTCAACTTAAAGTCAATCACACAAAGAATCAAATGCATTCAAACAGGGGGTCAGAATTCACTTTTGAAGCTCCTATAATATCCACTAAAACTGAAAGAGGTGGCGAAGGGGCATGTTCTCTTTGCTTTCTCCGGTACTCATTGGAATCCTCACCAACAATGATTCATCTTGCTTCAACCACAAGCCCACAGTTACAAGTGGAATCCCATGTGATCTGCATTCCCATTTTGGGCAGTTCACATGCACTAGATTTTTGTAATAATCAAAGAGTGGACTGCATTTGCATTCCATCCCACAAACTAATATCCGCATGACCCATGATCTAGGTAACTATGTCCATGTGGCTTCGTCCATGAATCTGATATCATTAGCTCCTTGGCTGAAAGGTCAGGCAACAAGGAAAAGTTCAAATTTCTGGCCCAGATTATTGTCAAGCCATCAACCATGAGGCAAATAAGTTAATCATAGCCAATATATTTCACCTGTATGGTGGCCATACTTGCTGAGTAGCTGGATCATAGTTGACTGAACAATGCAAGGGTGAACAATGCACACAATGACTCATGAATAAACCAATAGCCTCACAGCTCTGAAAAGAAATTCAGATGGATCATTGAACGGGTCCAAATGCTTGAGCTTTGCCGTCACTGAAGGAGCTGTAGAACATAAAGCCCATAGTTAACAGAAACGTTCGGATTCCCCATGATCCACATCATCATTTTTAAGCAATTCATCATATTCTCCCAATCTGGATAAATTGAACTAATTTAGCTTGACTAGTTAATATCCCCTTACTACAATCTACAACCCAGGGAATCCACCACCTTGGAAAATATGGGATAACCGATCTAACTCCAAGGCCTGATTAGCATGTTTTGAACAATTATCTAGTATAAAAAATATTCCAGTATATGCACAGTACAGGTTTCCATTCATAAATTCTGAGAGTGAAAGAAACCGGTCTCACAGCATAGCCTGTCTCCAGTGTGCCAGTATCTACACTCAGCAGCCGCAAAAAATCAGAAGCTTCAACAAAAATGAGTTGAATACTCAAGGAGATAACACTACAGGCATTCCTTTACCTATGTGATCATGGTCTTGCATAATCCAGATAGGTGCAAACTGCTGGAAGCTCCTGCAAAGCTTTGGCAGCATGATATTAGACAAAGAAATGGATGAGACCCAGTAGAAGAGAGATGTAAGTTATGCTTTAAAGACGGGCATACCTTGCAAACGAAACTCCCAATTATCAGTTCAACTTTACTCGCAGTCTCCTCTCAGATGTGACTTGTGATAGATGAGTAATGTCCATTTTTAAGTGTCTTATTCCTCAACTTGCAGATAAAAGTAACAATGACCAGAGACAAGATCCAACGTCTAACTGACGTTCAATTCTGCCTGTAACAATCAGCTGGCTAACCCCAGAGTTGTCTCAGTTGGCCGGATGTGTTAAGCATCTTAAAGCTTTTAGCTACTAGTCAATCCAGCGGATTCAGCTGAGAAGTAGTCAACCTAGTCATTATGTTGGTACCTGAGGAGAATGGAAAATTAGTACGATAGTAGTTTGCAGGTATTCACCTGTCCTGTAAAGACAATTTTACAGGGCATAAACTCCTGTTGGTATTCTTTATTTTGTGCATAAATACATGCCAAAGCAGAGGAAAAACATATCATAACTCTCCTCCAAACCAAACTGTCTCCCATTTCTCTCCACCACTGGGTTACCGTAGAGAGGTTGTTCTAGAATTTCTTCCCCATTACTTTTAGGATCCCCCAATAATTCCACAACTCGGGTAGAACCTCTGAGCCAACAAAAGGTCAAAAGTCCATCAATCTGGACTAGCTGATGAACATCACACAAGATTGACGATACTCAACCAAGTTCCCTATATCACAAATCCGAATGACACATTTGTATTAAATCCTTGAGGGTAACAAGAACAATACGTTCACAGAAGTGGGCAAGGCATTTGCATATATCCAAATTTGAACCCATTGTTCACATGGTGATGCATTATTTGTTCATCCCATAAAAGAATGGGTTAAAGGGAGGCAAGAGACTACTTCACGTTATGATACTGAATGGTAATGCTCAGAATTTGTATACCTCATTGCAGCAGGTTAGCACATGCAGAACTGTTTGGCAATAAATTTCCCTTCATGTTAGCAAGGATATCATCAAGTAACTGAAATTTGGTGCTACATACATCCTTGCTGCTCGACCGAACTAAAATATCCCATATCGCAATATTTGGAACAACACTTTCACATCTCATTCTCTGAAGAAAATCAGTTGCCTCATCTAGACCATTCCACTTGCAAATACCATACATAACACTAGTATATGACACCAAATCTGGGTGGCACTCTCCTGACTTCATGCTATTTAACAGTTGAATTGCCTTTCTGACCTCACCATCTTGGCAGTAAGCATGAATCAAAGTATTAAACGTGACTATGTCTGGTCTTGTTCCACTAACCAGCATTTTTCCTAACATCAGCAATGCCTCCTTAAACAAGCCAATTCGACAGAATCCATATAAAACTGTATTGTATGTCACTAAATTCCATTCTATTTCCATTTTATCCATCTCTCTTAACAAACTTAAAGCCTCTTTTAAGCTTTTTGATCTGAAAAGACCATTCAGTAGCTCATTAAATGTCGTAGTGTTGGGCAAGCAACCATATTTTGCCATTGAAGCATATGCCCTCATAGCACAATTAACTCTTCGGTAGCAGCATAATCCTCTGATAATTGCATTGAATGTCAAAGTATTCGCGGGAGTATTTGCTTTGGCCATATTATCGATGAGATTGTGCGCCTGTTCAAACATACCAACTCGACAAAGTGCATCCACCATGCATGTATATGCCACGACATTGGGGAAGCAGCCACTTCTTATCATCCGATTCCATATTTCAGAAGCACCCGCCAAATCCCCTGACTTGGAAAAACCATCTATTAAGGTACTATAGGTTGTAGTATTCGGCATGCAACCATTTCTCTCCATTTTCTCAAGAATGGATATGGCTTCAAGCATGGAACTGTGAGTGCATATCCCACTTATTAGAGTGTTATAAGCAACAACATTGGGCATAACCCCCTCTCTCATCATTCTGTTCCACACATCGTGACCCCCACATAGCTGCCCTACAAAGAAAAAGCCCTTGATCAGGGAACTAAATGTGTGTATGTTAGGACTGCATCCTCTAGCAAACATCTTCCCCAAAATAGCCATTGATAAGTTGACATTTCCAGCATCACAGAGAGAATTGATAACAATTGTGTATGTAATTACATTAGGATCAATTCCACTCCTCAACATTTCATTCAACAAAGCAAATACCCCCCCCAAAGTCTTGATCTTCACAGTACCCACTTATTAAAGCATTATATATCGGAACAATAGGGGGAAATGTGCTAGCAAGCTTCCTAGCTTCCTTGACCTTCCCATTTTTGCACAGCGACGACACGATTGTTGTATAACTCACACCATCAGGACAACAACCCTTATTAGACATTTCCTCGAGCAGCTTATGTGCAGCATCAATGCGGCCATTTTTGCACAATGCTTTCAGAAGAACATTATAAGTGAACACATTGGGCTCCACCCCATCTTTCTTCATGTTACTATAAATGGGGTTTATCATCTGAAACCTATCTTCAGCAAGCAAAGCATCCAAGAGATGATTATAAATCTTAACAGTTGGCTTACAATTGAAATCTTGCAATCTATAGAACATTTTCAAGGCCTGCTCAGCCAAACCCAATTTCTTATAACAACTGATGATTTCAACAAACAAGTCCTCAGAGCAGTAAACACCCTCCAGTTTCATCTGTTGCAGCAAATACTGAATCCCATCCAAATCACCATGTTTCCCAAGCTTTTGAACCAAGATTTTATAAGTAAGAGGGGTATGCTTGAAAGAATTTGAGTTTGAAATAGACTTGAAATAGCTCAAAGCTAAGGTAATATCACTCTCTTGCTTCAATTTCTTCACAACTTGGTGTTCCTGGAGATTGATAAGTCTGTCTTTTCGCTGGGTTTTAAGAACAACAACTGGGCTTTTTTGATTGAGAAAGAAAGGAACTAAGGGTTTACGAACTTTCAATAATAATGAACAACCCTCTTTCAAATACATAGTGTTGAATATGATCAAAATAGCAAAATGGATCAACAATTAACCAGAAATTTGAGATACCTACTAGTGGGAATCATAGCAATGAAGAAATTCAAACTAAATGGGGCATTAGAATAATCAACTGAAACAACAGATGACACAATAACCTGCTTTCTGGGGAGGACATCACTGTCTTCCCGAAGAAAGGATGGTCTCTATCGACAGGGTGCTGAGGAGGGTGGCGGGACTGTCGGAGGGAGGACGATGGCAGCTCCTGTGTGCAAATTTTCAGTCGCAAAAATAAATCTTCCATTTTATTTCCATTTTTTTTTTCTTGAAAATCCCGGCATATTTACGTTGCCAATTTTTTAGGTTTTTTCATATGAAGGGTAGTGTTGTCATGTGTTGAGCTTCCCATCTTTTTTTTATGTAATTTATTTGAAATAGGAGTTCTTGGGGCCTGTTTGGTGATTGAAAAAGAAATAGAATTTGAAATTTAATGGTTTTAATCATTTCTTTATTGTTTGGCATGTGTTTTTAATAGAAGGAATTCGATACCTGTAGATTTCAAATTTTTTCAATTCCACGGTACTAGAAACTCCCACTTATGAGGGTTATCAACTTTTTAACCCTTAGATATGATCATTACATTCTAAAAAAATGAAAGAAAAACAAAAACTTTTTCAGCTGCCAATCATTCCCTTGTTTCTCACTATTCACGTACATTTGCATTCACATTTACCTAAAACTAGAGAGAGAGAGAGAGACGTGTTGAACTACCTCGTCGCTATCTCACAGCTGTCTATCGAGTCATCGATGCCTGCCACTGTAATTTAACAAGAGTTAGCAAGCTTAGAACCATGAAAGCTGGGGAAGAACACTGTAGGAGAGAGAACTGTATGAATAGAGAGAAAGTAAACGTAGAGAGAAGAAGTGGGTTTTTTCATTGCGTTATTTTCCTATACAACAACTACATTATATACAACAGAATAAGACTCCTCTCTCATGAGTTAACAAAGCATGGCAGCTAGCCCATGTGCAATCACCAGAGCTAAGCTGGCTAACAAAACATAAAATAAATATCTAATCAACCAAATATCTGCACACCCCCTCAAAATGGAATGGGGATCACAAATTCCCACCTTGGATAGTAACAGCGAAATTGAAGAGAAGGTAGAACCTTCGCAAACACATTAGCAAGTTGTTCTTATGTAGGAAGATAAGAAAGTTACAAGAGCCCTTCAATGTCCGTGTCTTTGGGGAAATGATAATCTATCTCAATGTGTTAGTACGCCCCTGAAACACTGGATATTTTTACTATGAATATGGCAAACTGATTGTCACAATGAAGAGTGACAAGCTTGAGGGAATGAACACCTAACCCTTCAAATAACCTGACAAGCCAAGTCACTTCTAAGGTTGTTTTGGCTATAATCCTCTATTCTGCTTCAGAGGAGGAACTAGAGACAATGGAGGTGTTTGGTAGCAACAGCTTTTTGAGAAAAAATAGCTGTTTGAGAGGATTTTGGCTGTTTTGACCAAGTCAAACAGCTAAAGGATATTTAGTAAAGAGCTTTTTGCAATAGCTGTTTGGCTCCAAAAAGCTCTTTTTGAAAAAACTATTCCCATTAGCCTTTTGAGAATAGCTTTTTGTAGAAATGACATAATTATCCATAAGTTTGAAAAAATTACACACATCTCATTAAAAACTAATTCATAAATAAGGGCATAAATGAAATTTTACCAACATATTTTTTAGAAACAGCTAATTTTTACCAAACACTTTTTCTAAAAACATCTAATTCAAACAGCTAATTCAAACAGTTAACAGCTAACAGCTAATACAAACGGCTAACAGCTGTTTACCAAACAGGGTCAATGCCCTATTGCCCTGTTTCTTAAGCTTCCAGTTGATAGGGGATAACCCCAAAAGTATAATAAAATTTGAAATTGATCTCCTGATGGATGGACATAAAACCTAATATGAGTTTGAATAGGCTTTAACCTTAGGCTAATAAGATCATTTAAGCAAAATCCCCTTACTTGTAGTGGCTTTAACATATCTTAGAGTATGATGAAGGGCCTAAAGGTGAGCATCTTGGGCAACTGCATAAATTGATGGAGAGTTTGAACTGTGAAGGTCAAGTTAATTTAACATTGGTGAGAAAATTATGTTTCCCAATGAATGTCCTATACAGGGTAAAATCTGCAATAAGAGTACATTCTTCTAGCATGAGTTTACAATTCAACGGTAAAGGAGTAGCAGTATGAGTATAGTCAAGGAAACCACTTTACATCATAAGTTCATGGGTGAATTATTTCTAGAATAGAAAAATGCCACTTGACAGTTAAGCTTCAAGACCTAGGAAAATGTTTAGGTTACCAAGAAATTTGATACCAAAGAAAGAGTTAAGGAACTATTGATGAGGATGTCATCAACATAGACAGTGTAACGCCATAACTTAATCACCTTCTAAATACCTTTATTAGTTAGTACTACGAGTCAACGGATTGCGATATCAAGTTAGGGCATTACCCACATCCCTTAGGGACTACTGATAGAAATGTAAAGTCAACCAGAAAAGTAGCATCCACTAGTTATAATATTTGCACCAAATAAGGTTTAAGACTATCATTAGAGATTTCAAAGTAGGCACAACACGACAATCTTATTGCATTCAAAATGGATTTACATTTCATTGTGGTTGCAGTAGTGCCCAAAACACAAGTCGTGTTCTCAGCCTTCCAGAATCACCTACTATGGCAGATAATTAGCAATCACTGTCTTGCCCCACTTCTCCTAGACCCTTAGCTTCCGCAAGTTCCTGCATCATCTTAAGTTGCTTCTCCTTCCCTAAAATAGTTTGGAAAACACAAACAAAAGAAAAATGAGCTATTACTCAATATGTTATCCTTTTACAATCAATAACTAATTTGCAAGGAGTCAGTGAGCACGCACACAATTGCACAATGTTAAAAATATGTTTTGTAAAAGTCTTTCATGGATCACTGTATTCAAAGATCGATTATTAACTATTTCTCATCATGGACTAGGACCCAAATCTATGAATAATAGCTATGACATCAATGAACAATGAACTATGAATTTTCTGTTTAACGGGACGGGCCCAAACGATGAATTTTGTTAGCAGAAACTATGAACAATGAACATTAGACATTGAACTTTGCATTGAACGATGAACAGTGAAATGGGTCTTTAAGATTTCAGCAGCCGAACAAAAATTGGTAATATTAGGAAATATAAATTTAAATGACTTTGAAGGGTACAAGCAGTAACATACCTTTGACGCTTATTCTGTTTCTTAATCAAGTTGATATTCACGATCCTTTCTCGAGGATAAACCTGATAAGGTTCTGTATTAATGGAAAATTAATTCTCGTAAGTTCTAGATCTTGCTAGACATATTCTAACACATTATAGGGGACTTTAATATATTTCACTGTTTAATAAGTATTGATATGCTACGAAATTCACCATTCTTCTCTTTCCTCTTCCCACGTTGTTTGATTTAGAAATGAGTAAATTAAGAAATCTCCTCAAATGGTAATTCCCACTTTATGGAAATACCCCGTCTCTATAAACATCTCCACAAGGCGCGCCTCCTCCTTTCTCTTTCTATTGTTAACTAATACAAGCCATGTAGCTAATAACCCAAAAGACAACAATATTCCCATATCCTCATTTCAGCATTATTTAAAACAAACACCCAATTCCAAACCAAACTCAAACAATTCTCATGAACCAATTCAGATAAATTGACATATTTTGCTCATTCATCCATAATATACATCTGAATGATTTCTTCCAATGATTCAATTAGGCAATACAACTCAATTTATTGAAAAGATTATCTCGCTAACCTCATGAATTGCTCATGGATCAATTTGGATATTCATGGTATTTAAATTCAATGGAAAAAAAAGTGTTGAAAAATGATGGTTTAACTTGTATAAATGAAGAGAATCGTGAAAGTGGATGAAGTGTGGAGATTAGGGATGGTGGTGATGCGATGGCTAAAGGAAGCGTGCACGGTCGTCCTGCGACAACCGGCGAAGGCTACGGGTCAGAGAGGTTCGCTGGTACATGGAAGAAGGAGGTGGAGAAGCTCTCTTATCTTCGCCTTTTTTTGTGGCTATATTCACAAGACTCTACATACTATTTTGGGAGCCCATATCCCACTTTAATACTTTTTTCATTTATTTTATTTTCCGCGCCAAAAAAAATTATTTTTATTTTTATTTTTTGTTTTGATAATTACCTAGTCTTGTCAAATTAATAAGAGCTTATCCAAATTCCTTTTTTTCCACATGGACCCAAAATTGGTCATACCTTTGGCAAGTGACAATTCATTAATCCTATTCCTTTCCTTAGCTATTATGACATTATCATGGCACAGTAAATTCCCGATCTCACTCGGGTACAGATGTGTATTTGCAAGAAATTATATAATTTTACTCAATTATTCGGTATTTATTACACTTGGAAGAAATTCCGCAATATCATAGTTCTTTAAATCTAACGTTGCTTTGTTTGACAATAGAAAAATCCACGGCCAACTGCTCTGATTGATCATAACCATGTAGCTAATGCAAGAATTAAAACTAATTAAATATGATTAAGTGACGGGGCATTACAGAGAGCCACTATAGATGTGTATGGAAGATATGTTAGTAGATCAGTAGTCACATTTAGATTGTTGATAACCCAAACGAATAAAGGTGTTGCTCAACTTCTAAAACCACTGGCTAGAAGCTTGTTTAAGTTCATAGAGAGACTTCCTTAATCTGCACACCTTATTTTTTGGATTAGGAATACCTTGTGGCTCATGTATGTGAACCTCCTCATGAAGGTCAGCATGTAGAAAAACGTTATTGACATCAAGCTGAGATATTACCCTAACCTCTGTGTGCATCCTAACAACAAGGGAAAAGACCTCTTCATAATCTAGTCCATGTCTTTGGGTAAAATCACAACCACCAGGCCCTAAGTCGTTTTGAGGTTCCATCATCTTTGAGTTTGACTTTATTTACAGCATGTAATCTTCTTTCTAGGTGGTAAAGCTAGGAGTTCCCAAGTTCTGTTGGCTTCTAAAGTGCTAACTTTTTTGCTCATAGGCCTTAGCCATCCTTGATTTTTGGAGGCTTCTGCATTAGAATTAGGTTCCTTAATGGATAAAATTTGTGATAAATGTGTTTGATGACAAGGAGATAGCTGTTTGAAAGCAACCATATTACACCAATGAGGTGTCCTATGAGCAATAAGAGGATAAACGACATAGGAATAGGCATAGTTCTTAAGATAAGCAAGTTGATGATGAGTCTTAGTGGGCCTTCTAGGAGTTGGATCAGTACATGGAAGTAATGGGAAATCTTGTGACACATGTAGGCCTCTAGTTGTAGATAGAACAGTGAGTAGATCCTGATCAAATTGACTTGGTGTAGGGTAAATTAGAGGCGTCACAAGATCACAGGAATGATCCTCTAAAGCAGAAGATGAAGGGATCTTTGGAGGTAAAAAAGAATGGAATGGGAAATGTGTTTCATGAACTGTGACACTCCTAGAAGTAAAGACTTGCTTACTGTCCAAGTCAAAGAGTTCATAGACCTTTTACCTATACAGATAACCAAGAAACACACAAGGGTGTCATATGTCTTGAAACTTATCCCTCTGTCTAGTTAATGTAGCAACATAAAACAGAAAACCAAAAGTTTTAGAGAGCACAGTAAGGATTGAAGCCCCATAAAAGCTCAAAGGGTGTCTTGTGGCCTAAAATAGGAGTGGGAAACCTATTTATAAGATATGCCGTGGTCAAAACACTACCCCCCAGTATTTTAGAGCTAAACCTACCTACATCATCAAAGCACTCACCACCTCCAATAAATACCTGTGTGTCCTCTCAATGATACCATTTTATTGAGGTCTTTCTGCAGATGATGTCTGGTGCACTATGCCTTTATCAATATAAAACTGTAAAGTACTAGAGTCTTGAAACTCTAGACCATTATTAGAGTTCATCACTTTCACACTAACATCAAACTATTCTTTCCATTTGCAGAATAAATGTTTGCAAAATTGGAAAGACATTGGACTTATGGGACAAAAACATGCACCCAAGTTACTCTAGAATAATCATCAACAATAGACATAAAATATTGAAAGCCCTTGTATATTTTACATTTGTAAGTTCCCTAAATGTCTGCATGCGACATCTCAAAAGGTTTTAAAACCCTAGCGTTGCTAATAGGGAAAGGTTTATTTGTGCAACTTAACTTTTGGACAGACTTGACAAACTGAAGCTGACTTATTAGTACTAAAAGGCAATCCTATGTGCTTCATAGTATCAAAAGACAAATGGCCAAGTATAAAATGCTAAAGATCAGTGCTAAAGAACTGCAAATTTTGAAATGAAAGGACTTATTGTATGAGGATGTGCAGCAATTGCTCTTGAAGTGTCTCTCTCAACTTGTGCATCATAAATAGGTTTCTTAAGAACATAGTATAGCCCATATTTCTCTTTACCAAGGACAATGGAAGTCTACCTGTTGGTATCATGAACCACACAAGTAGTGGGAGTAAACATGACATTGCTCAACAACTGCTTAGTCAATTTTCTTGCTGACAGTAAATTGAACTAAAACTCAGGAACACATAGAGCCCCTTGTAATTGTATAGCCCCACATAACTGTACTACTGTGAGACACCCTAGGCTATTTTCCATTTAGCATGGTGATGTAGCAGGGTTGTCCAATGGATTATGCTAAATGTCGTAATGAAAGATGAGGGGTTTTGTAGTAACTAGCTCCACTATCAATAACCCACCCATCATTGGCAACTGAAGTTAAAATGCAAACAATATTACTTACGAGTAGACAAAGGGAAAAGACATTCTCTTTGCCCATGAGAGAAGTGTTGGGCTCTAGGTTGTGCTTCTATAGGAGCTGCAGAAGGTGGTTGTGTTGCTTTAAACTGGACTGTAAGGTTTGTTGGTTACTATAAGGATAAGCAAATGTATACTGATGTTGTTGTTAAGAAGCATTGGCTTAGTACCTAAGCTAGCAGATAACCACTGATTTGGGAAGGTTTGGTTGGCTAGTGCTACAAAGCTTATAGGCTTATGGAGTTTGTGTCCTGGAGGATACCCATGGATTTTGTAACACTTTGGATCATGTGGCCATCCCTTTTACAATGCTCACAATATAATTGCTTCTTCTGATACCTTTGTTTGGAGTTAAAAGATAAGTTGATACTAGATTTTTCTTGAGCCACAAGACCTAAAGACACTTGTCCCCAAGTAATGTAATCAGTCCTTTGAGGAATTGCATTAGGGGTCACATTCTGAGACGCAGGTGCTTGTACATGCATAGTTGCTAATTGAGGTGATAACTGATACTTGTGTTGAAGATTGCAACCCTCTCTGGTTCTCTTCTTGCAAAAAAAAGTCTCATTAATATCTGAAAATGGCTTCTTCATGAGTATATTTCCTCTTACCATCTTATATGCTTCATCCAATCCAATTAGAAATGGCATAATCTCTTATTTCTGGGCTAGTTGATTGATAGATTTGAGGCTTGAACATTCACCTCGACAAGGACACAAAGGTGTAATGATCAATGAGCTGTAATCATCACAAACTTTTTTAATCTGAGTGAACTAGTTAGCAATGGCCATACTACATTGAGAAATAGAGCACTAAATTCCTTTAGATCTGGAACAATTCTATCAACTTGACCATACCTTAAGTCAAGCTGTTTCCATACATGCTTAGCTGAATTTCATAATAGTGTGTTGTCTGAAATATTCTTCATAACTGAATTCTCCATCTAGGATATCACCATCATATCACACCTCCCCCATTGATTATACAATGGAGAATTTGTTGTAGGTTTTACGCAAGCTCCACGAACAAAGCCAATTTGCTCTTCACAATCAAAGCAATCTCTAATGCTTTCCTCCAATGGCCGTAATTCCATCCATCAAGTGAATTGCTGACAAGGACATGATTAGGACTATCTAAGGTGTTAGAGCACTTAGGGTTTTAGGACGTACCTAAAAGGGTGGAAGCGAACTGATCTTCTTTGATGTGTTTTTGCTCCCTAACATAAGGGATAGAGGTAAAAATCATAAGATGGATAAATGGAGATCATTCCTGAACTTGGATCGATCTTTGATCCAACTGCGTGAACTAGTTTTTCACCATCTACAATCATGGGAATAGATAAAAAATGATTCAAAATAGATGAATCAAAGGAAAAATAAAGAGATCATCCTTTGAATCCTCAATTGCATTAAACAAGAAAAGAAAATTAAAATAGACAGTTTGTGACAAAGGCTTGATCAATTGATAAAAAAAGGAAGGAAAAATAACATGAGGATTCAAATCCTGAGCTTTGATACCATGCATGGTTACAAATAGACCCAGGGAGAATCAAAACCAAGTAAAGCCTCAAAATTTGAAAGGTCATATGCTCAATAGAATCAAAACCAAGTAAAGCTTGAAAATCTAAAAGATTATTGAACACAACACATGCAATCTAAGTGGACATGCTTGGATATTATGATTTTTGGAATTGATATTTTAAATTAGTTTTCTTATGTTCAAATTAATGATGAATTTTCATAATTGGTATGTTGGAGTAACATTGATTTCATTTGGATTAAAAACTCCATGGGAATAGAAAAGAACCTTTGCCCTTTTTTATTTTATTTGGTCATTTTATGGTTTTATTCCCATTTTGTATTGAGTAATATGTTGATTTTCTGTTTCGTTTGACGCTAGGATGAATATATTCACTTTTCTGATTTGATATACTAGTCGTTGCCATGTAATATAGTCATAGTTTGCAATATGATTTTAACATAATATGGCTCCATCCTGTCAGTCTTTGCTAGTGAAGAAGAGGAAAAAAATGCAAATGCAATTGATCGTCACAGTTGTGTTTGTTATAAATGTTGTACTATTGATATTTTTAAGTGGTTCATGATGGCCATGATTATCCATGAAAGACAAAGAGTGACCTTGTCCTATAGAGAAAGGAAATGTCGTAGATTATAAACAATTATAGTAAAGTACAAATCTCAAATGGTTAGGAAATAAGGTGCCGAAACTTCATCCTCAACAAGTCAACATTAATAAAAAAATCAAAACAATAATTTGTAATTGTACATAACATTTTTAAAATAAAAATATGGTTAATTTCATTCCATAATTGCACACAAAACAACAATGATTAAAATCTAATTCTATTCCTGTTTTCATCAAACAATTGAATCAAAATTTAAGTTCCATACCCAACCTCCCAGAGCAGCACTTATATTATATCCCAGGTGCATAGATCCCATAGATACTCAAGTGAGCAAAACAAAATGCTTAGCTTGATATAATATATGGCTCAAGTATATAAAACAAAATACTCGACCCCATAAATTGGAAAAATAGGAAACAAATAAAATAAAGTCAAAAGGTTGCAGATTCGAATCCGTAACCTCGATAACAAAGGGTACTAGCAAACACATCAACTACTAAGTGAATAGGCGACCAATAGCTATCTGCATTTCAACCAAAAAAAAAAAAGTATACGAGTTCATAAACCCGAACCTATAATATAATTTATACCCAAAAATTAAGTCCTGAGTGTATTCTATTCATATTTTTCTCATCAATATGTACTTAAATGATGATTGATCCTATCATAATTCATTGATAATATAACCAAAAAAAATAATCATCCCCTAAGAAGAAAAAACAGAGCCAAAAAAAAGGAAAAAAAAAACAAAATACCTTGGCTTTCCTATGGGCTATGGCCAATCGATCATCGTTGGTGACCTATTACTACTAGAAAACCAGAAAATCTGGTTCTCAGTTCCCAGCTGTTCAACTGAAGACAATACTTGCCTTGACTGTCCCCTCATCAGAGGTTTTGATTCCGATCCAAATCCGGCGTCCACCTTCTGTGAATCCCACGACCCAGGTCTCTCCCTCTCTCTCTCTACCCTAATTCCTGTGTCCTTCACTCATTCTGGATTTGCGAAATTCTAAGAGATTACTGCATGATTTCGATTGTTTTCAATTCAAATCGATGCTTTGCAATGCGTAATTGTATTTCTTGAATGTTTTGGAATTATTGTAGTGATGTAGGGTATGAAGATTCATGCATCAATCATTGAGAATTTGAAAGCTGAAAAGCTCAAAGTTTGATTTTTTTCTGTTTGATGATGTATATACCGCAATTGGTCTTGTTGTTCCTGATTGTTGAATTTTCTTCTGTACAACTGTGAATAAATTTACCTTTTTGTGGGAGTCTTGTTGAATTTACGTGTGCACAACTGTAAGTAAATGTGGCATTTTGGGGGATTGCTTCTTCGTGGAGGCCTGTTATTTGGGTGGAGATGGTGGTTCGCGAGTAGGATCTCCATGCTTGAGGTAGTCTGCAAGCATTCTATCAGGATTGGGGTTTCTATTGAGCACAAATCAGCTATTTTTCGCCTATTCTGCCTGTGAACTTACCTGGCACTTGATTTAGATAGCAATTCGTGAGTAGGATCTCCATGCTTTAGGTGGTCTGTTTCTGGCCTTTTTTCTTCCAAGGAAAAAAAACAAAAAGGATTCATCGTATTGAAGTGCATTCACCTTTAAATTACTGGGGATAGAACATTGGAAATTTAGAATATGGTCTGCACAAGATATCTCCTTCCAGTAATTCCATCACCTTTTCGCCTTTTTTTGGGGGGGGGGGGGGGGGATCGGTGATTTTGTGTAGCGTTGAAATTCATGAGTTTTAGGTTGAGAGTAGGGTGAGTTTTTGAAATTTCTCATTGTTGAAGAAACCTCATTCCTTATGTAGGTGGATGATGATTTCCTTTTCCGTTTGAGGAAGTTTTTTTCTTCCCTATAATGGAAATGTTTTCATCCTTAATTTGATGCTTGCATGTATGAGCAAATTCTATGAAAGGGGAAATCTTTTTCCTCCCAATCAAATGCATTCTTTGGCTGGGAAAATAGCTCCACAAACTCGTATGTTGTCGTTTCTCTTGTCAGTTTTGGAGGTATATCTGTTTTTTTTTTTTTTTATAACAAAAATAATGGAATTGGCTGCATTTGTTCCTTGACCCTGCAACTTGAGGGTCTAAAATTCGAGTCTAGGATCAAAATTTCTTGCCAATGGCTGTGTCTCTTGGAATTTAACATAGCAATTGATGAGTCTATGCTAGTGAGTTTCAATTTGTCTTTGAGAATGTAATTAGCAACCCTACTGTCGATATTGTCCCCATGTTTGGTCTTAGGAACTAGTACTTGTTTTCCCAACAACGTGACCATGTCTTCTGTTGTTGCTTTTTTCACGTTATAACTATGAAACACTTGTTTGCAAAGGATATCTTCCGTTGGTTTGGTTAGTGAAGCTCATTCTACATCCAACTGGTTTTTCAAAAATATATATCTTCTTCATTTTCAGGCCACTGTACTCAATTGTCATTAGGCATGGCGGGTTCTGGTGCATCCGAAAAGAAATCCGGTGAGGGTTTGAATGATGTGTCAATTTTCAATGCTGATAATATGCAAAGCAACATGAAAGTCATCTATTACAGGTACATCCTCCCATAAGATGGAAGTTCTGCTTAATTAATGCTGCTGCATGTAAATAAGTCCTTAGATTCACTGGCTAGCGGCTTCACATTACTACTGGATGAGCTCTTCATTACTGGAGCTTATACAATTGATTGCTTTTTGCATTTTTAGTCAAAATATTGTCGTGGAAGAACTGAAGCAACCAATATTTCACATTTGTCTGTCAAAAAATGTCTGTATACCTGCCAGCTTAGTTATAAAAAGCGCACCTTAGGTGTGCCAAGGTGTGCGTAGGCCTGCTTAGGTGTGAGGCTTAAACTTTATCCCCTTGATTCCATTAGCTGATGCAATTTCTTGAGGCTGTGCACTTCAAGCACCTCATGGATATAGTGAAAGAGGTGAAGATGAGATGGTAAACTATCTAAGCTGTAAATTTCCTCGAAATTGATGCTTGACCAAGACATTGCTGCAGTTTGAGGAAAGACCTCAAAAAATTGCATTAAATGTCATCAATTTAAAATAATAGATTCCAATTTGCTTGACCCTTGCTCTTGAATCGAAAGTATGACAACCACTGTAGGAGTTTGTAATTGTAGCCAACCAAAGAAGCTGATTTCATCATTTATAGTTACGATAATTATTTACGAGCATAATGGCTATATGCATGTATAACAGCCTTTGTTTTGGAGTTGCCAGAAGACTTTTCCTTTTGGCACACTTAAGAAGTTCTGAGTATTCCCCCTAATAATTTCAAATAGGCATAATGTTTTCAGTGAGTATAATGGTTTATTGGTAACATCTTGATTCTTGTAGATCCTGAAATGTGGTTTCCAATCACTGAAAAGCTGGAATGTGGCAGTATGAATACAATTAATACTGTCTAGAATGGTATTAAAACATCCAAAAACTTTGTGAAGGGTGAAGAGGGGCAGATGGTCTCCAGTTAGCAATTTGGACATTCTGATCATTCTCCAAAAGTCCCAAAAACAATTTATACTAGTTTTCATGTTCTTGATCAGAGACAGAACCTCTAATTGCTGGACCTTCAAAAGCTCCTAGAATGTTTAAAATATCCTTTGGAAGAATTTAATGAGCGTTGTTCCTTCGTTCTTTTCATATTGTACATTTTGGGCCATGATTCCAGTTATGGTGATCTACAGATGCACTCTAAATTTTTCAGAATGGCCAAAAACACCCTGAAACTTATGGGAGTAAGTATATTGTTACCATGTGCTATTTACTCATATCCCCCCCCCCAAAGAACCTTGAACAGTGTTCTTGTGTGGCTCCGTGGCTGGTGTCAGGAAAGGTTCTAACTGCTCTATCATTCTACGTCCCATTGCATTGTAAAGGTCTCCCTAAGTGATTTCTATAGTAGAGTGGCTTGATTGTCACGCTTTATACATATTGAAATGTGATTCCGAAACCCCAAACAGGGCACTATTTATACTGTTTAGTGCAGTCTAAATACTATAAAGCACTTTTGAGGGTCAGCAGGTCACTAGGGACATATAACCATGATCGAACAATTTTCCTTTACTTTTTCCGAAACTGTCAAAAGCCGTGTATTACTGACTTTATTTGGGGGTTTGAGAGACTCTAACTACCCCATGTTTGAAACCTGTTATGATGTTCTAAATATTATTCTAGACAATTTTAATAATGAAATGGCTCCATTGGTAACATCTCCTAGACATTGGAGCGTGATTCAAAAACTGAACAAAGAACAGCATCAGATGGTCTACAATAGCCTTCATTTTGGGGTTATGTTCTCCTAGATGCTGAACATAGTGTGTAATAGCTTTCAGTTTAGGGAGGCTGTATCACTATATCTCCAAAACCTTTAAGGCTGTCTGAATATTTCTGTAACAATTCTAATGAGCGTAATGGCTTCATTAACTCCATATGTAGGTTTTAAAATGTTGTTCCAAAACACGCAGTGGGTATTATATTGGTGCGCAACACACTCTAACTGGTCTAAATTATCGTAAAATATCCTAGAACCTTTTAAGATGCGTGTAGTCATCATTTGACAACTTCTCAGTGTTATCTCAAAAGTCAAGTATAATACCCTTCTCTACCTGCAAGACCTCTTAAGACATTCTAAATATCCTTTTAAGGATTTTCATTGTCGGGCACTTTGACACTTGTACATCGGTATAGTCATTTGACCCTTCATTTTAGTTCCAAAAGAGTCGAAAATTACCGATTTTGATGTGACATCTGTGTCCGACATGTGGCACTTCAACTTTTAGATGTATTTTGTGAGATCAATGGCTCTTTAGTGGCTGTCATGAGGGACCAAAAGTGTGCAAAATATACAACACCACCACCTCCTCCTCCTAGAGCTGTAAAACGGGTCAGGTCGGGTTGACACATTCAATAAACGGATCAATTTTGTGTCGGCCTTGAAAATAGCTTTGATTTGCTCAAAATTGAAAAATAACAAGTTTTCACACTAAACGGTCAAATCATGTCGATTTCGGGTCGAAATCGGTTCGGGTCGGGTCGGGTTCGTGTTTCTCTCAGTAAATTTGGGTCAGGTTATCGTGTTGGGTCAGACTTTTATAGCCCTACCTCCTCCCAGTGTGGGTCCCGCTTTCGCTAGGTCTGGGGAGATCCACATGTAGGCAACCTTACCTCTACAGGCATTCCTGCCCGTAGAGAAAAGTGTGCAAAATATATTTTAAGAATTTTGGTGATTATTGTGAAGGATCAGTGGGAGACTTAGTATTTAACAAATTTTCAGACTTCTTTTTAAAATTCTCAGGAAATGTGTAAAATGGCCTTAATTTTAGTTGCCTTTAATGTTGTATGTACGTTCTAGATAGACAGGAGGTCCTACAGTAGCTGGTTATTTTGATTGCCTTATGTTTTTCATTTTCCTTGCCCTTTCACTGAGTTTTGAATTCTGACAGCATTTCGTGCAACATCATCTTTTTGAAGCTTTAACTAAAATATATTCTTCTTTTACCCTATCTGCAGCCGGACATTTTTGTCAATAATTGGAGGAGTCATTGCTGGGATCCTGGGATTTACAGGACTTACTGGGTTTATCTTTTATTTTCTGGTGATGGCTATTACTTCAGTGGCACTTGCAGCCAAAGCCAAGTTCTCAATCCATACATACTTTGACAGCTGGAATCAGATCTTACTTGATGGCTTTTTTGGTGGACTTATGGTATGTTCTCAGTTATTAAATGGCTTTGCCTTCTATGGTGCGCACCCCCGGCCCCCTTTTTTTGTCTGTAGGTGTCTCTCCTGAGACTTTAGCATATCTCAATCCATATTACCCAAATTGGAGACATCTATTTCATGAATGGAATTGTGACTTTCCTTTCTAACAATATGTTTGGTGACTTACAAGTAGAAATATCACCAAGCTACAGTACCATAGCATTGCCTTAATGCCTTAAAATATGAGCTTGGTTAGGTGGACTATGTGTGTATGCTTTCCATTACACGCACATACACACGCACTCCCTCACACACACACACACACACACACATGCCTATTGCCCCCTTCAGAAACTCCACCTCTTCTTGCTCCTCTGCTTTCACCCCACCCTAATTAACCTCTTCCGACAATTGCCTTTGATGTTCCTCCACTGTCCACCTGCACCAACCCTGCCAATTCTACTCCAACCTAAGTTCCCCCTTCCATCTCTTCCTTCCTCTCCACCTCCAAGGCTCCTCCATTCCCTTTGAGAGATTTCCAGCAGGGTGTTTATCTTGTTTTCTTTTCTTTTTCTTTTTTTCTTTGGGTGCGGGGGTGAGAAGAGACGTAGGATAGTCTAATTTAGGTGAGTTTTGAACCCAGTACACTGGTGCCAACCTCCACCCTTTGCCATGTAAGCTAGTAGATGGATGCGTGGGCCATTGGAGTAGAAATGGAGCAAGGGAGAGACATGGTGTAAAGAGATTGTTGTGCTTGTGCATGGTTGCATGGGCTGTGTAAAGGGGTACCTGGTAGTAGCGGGTGGTTGAATACGAACATAGTGCCAGCTCGTCACCTTGTGCCTGAACTTTCTTTTCTGTATCTCTTGTTTTGTTGCCTCAAATAGACAGAAAAAAGAGAGCTTTTTTGTGTTTTTTTTGGGGGGGGGGGGGGGGGGGGGATGGGAATTATGAAGTATAATTACCTGTAGAAAGGAAAGAACTTGTAGCCTGCTCATGCAAACATCATTTAACACAAAAAAGCTTTTCTTCTGTTTTGTATTCTGCTTAGCTTATCAAACAGGAGCCAGGAAAGAACTAGGAGCCTGTTTATAGTAAGCACCCCTTCTTTGATGCACTGTTTTCTGTGTCTAATTAGTGTTCCAGAATATCACTTTATTTGTATGTCTTGAAGTCGGTGGGTGTTTGCCTTTTGTTCTCCTGCTTGCTAAAGCTTGATGACTATCTTAAAGTTGTAGCGCTGCTCGTATTTACTTCAAGGCCTTTTTTGTGACTAAAATATTGATGAGCCTGTTTTAATCTTGTGCAGTCGTTCGTGCTGTTCTGGACGTATCCTTTCTGTTATTTGAGTTGATGTTTTCTGTTCAACAAACATATATGTTCTGGACTCGGTGATTGCATGTCTTCTGAATAAACATGAATACTGAATAGCATTCCTTGGTATTGGTAATTCTTGTAGTGACTCTCCCTTCTCCCCTGAGCAGTCAAGACCAGACAACTTGGACCGGTCAGAACTATGTTGTCTCAATGTCAAGCCGTCAAATTTTTGTGAATAAGTTCTTTCTCTCTCTCTCTCTCTCTCTCTCTCTCTCTCTCTCTCTTTGGCTCAAGCTCCTAGCTAGTTATTTTTAGGTCCAGACACTAGCTTCTTCGCGCAAAACCTGAGCTAATCCTTACTGGGAAAGTTCAGATGTCTGCAATCTGTATTCTCATTCACGATGACCCTCATACTCTATTTCCAACCCATAAGCCTAATAAATTAAGCTAAACGAGAGCATCTAAGTAGCAGAATACATAAAGCCTGACCTTGATTTATTTTTTGTCCTTACACTATTCTTCCACTGTGACCTGAAAGATTTTCAGGAAAATCTTTATCGTCATTCTCATAATTAAAAATGTGAATTGTCTTGTCCATGTGTATTTCCTTAATGGTGCAAAGATTTGCCTATGATATCGTACACATCTTTTGAGCGGCACTGTACAACTTGCTGCAAAGAAGAACCAATGATTCAAAGAGCACCACAGCTGCTGCTGTCTATCAGTCCCGGTTTCTTGAGCAGTTGCCGCACTCAGAAATAGTCATGAGATGTAACCTTTCTTTTTCCCATGTGGCCTGTCCATGGACATTCTAGCTCAATTTTGACTAATTGTGATCTGACTGGCAGGCTGAGGGAACTTTCTATTTATTCAGTGAGTGAGCTTCTTGTAGAAGATGGAGGAAAATGTAACTGATGGCTATACTTGCTCATATTTTGCTCTTTTAATAGGATAAACATAAGTTTAATTTCTTGGTCTTTTTTCTTTTATAGATTTTGCAAATAGAAGCTTTGGCAGGTGATATGACCTCCTTTTCCTGCGATTGCTGTTGTTTTTGTGGCCTGCCCTTGCTAGTTGTGCAGTGCGTGGTGGGTATGTGTGTGTTTCGTTGAAAGTTTTGAAATTCAGTAAATCGGAGTATCGCCAATTAGGGTCTGTTCTTTTTGGAAAATATGGGTTGGTAAATAGGTGAATTTGATTGAGATTGCTTAAAGTGGATGTTGTTTTTGTTGAAGTTGGTTGAACTTAAGTTAAAGTGAGTTGAAGTTGGTTGAAATAGGTTGAATTTTTTTATTTTTTTTTAATGATAATTAGAAGTAGGTGAAAATAGTGGAAAGCGAATTGAAGTTGATTGAAGTGGGTTGAAATTTGTTGAAGTTAGTATTTTTTTATTGAAATTCATAAAGTGGGTTTATGTTGGTCAAAGTTGGTTGAGATTGGTAAATTTGGATTTACCAACTAAAAGAACATGGCCTTTAACATATCCCAATTTTTACTAGCTGTCTCGTTTTCGTTCATTTACATCTGTCAAAATTTCATAGTAAACCTAGCAAACAAGACCTTCCATTCCAGTTAATTATTGAGTTCCTTGCGTAATTAATATGGTTAAGAAAACTTTAGGTCATTCCAGTGTGGGCCAACCAATATATAGAATTATTGAATCTAAATCTAGTCTGATTTTGCATCACTTTGAATTGAGGATTTGCCCAGAAGTACAAGACAACATGACTTACATTTGATCAGAAAACATGACTTACATTTCCAGACCCCGCGAAAGCGGGACCCCCATTGGGAGTTTGTTGTTGTTGTACAAGACAACATGAATTTTAATTATCATTTGATGATTCCGAAATCTGGACAGAGCCAGCTTTTCCCCTTGAAACTTACATTAAAACAATTAATGAGATCTGTAGATTAAATGAATTTATTGATCATCAATGATATTACAAGATGATCAGAAAAAGATAGACCAGCTCATTACAAAGGATGTGGTTCTCAAACTCTATTTCCCACCCCTGCCTTTTCCCCCTAGGTCAAAACATGAAACGTAAATAGAAAAAAAAATATATTGGCATTGATAATAGTTGATGACTCATTGAATCCTAGGAGATACTTGGACTTGAAAAAAAAAGCAGTCAGTTTTCCCACTTGCAAAGGGAAATAAGCACGTGTTTTTTGGGGGGTCTTGGATTCTCCATTTTACTGAAGCTCGAGCTACTGCTGACCCAATAAAGGGTAGAGTTTTTTCATCACAAATTTTTCTCTATTTACGAATAAAAAGGACATCATACATGATGTAGCCACTGATCAATAAGGTCCATTCAGCAACGGCACCAACTGTTTGACATCAATGCTTGAGGCAACAAAAGAGTCACCCCTGCACCGCTATCTGTACTCGCTAATTATCACCATCCCAGAGAAGGGGGGAAAAATACATTGGCCAGTTACAAATTTGAAACTAATTGTGTAATGTATATGTATGATGAATTCATCACTAATGATTTCAAACATATTACAACATCACGACTAGGGTTCTACAAAACAATAGGGAGCAAATGAATGACTGAAAACAAAAAAATGAAGCTTCAATGCGTAGTATTACAGTATCAACTTCTTCCCTCTAGATAGCGCATCGAAGACTACACTGAAGGTGATGTTTCCACAAATGAGGGTCATATCGCACTTGACTGTACGCAGAAGCATCCTTTTCAAGAAGGTTCTTACCCATTACGCGATAGACAGTATGAGCAAAAATACTGCTAGTTGTATTAAGGATACCTGACAGACTGTGTGCTTCTACAAGGTATTTACATATCTGAGTTCTTCTGAGTTCACACCTGCCAGCATTCAAAGACGTTACATTGGAGAAAATGCAGTAAAGCAATAGGGGCACGACACGCACTCCAGAGTTGTGCATGAACCACCAGCCCCTATCCACGGGAGACAGGTCAGAACATCCCCCCCCCCCCCGCCCCAACACCCACCTAAAAAAACAGCAGAAAATGGAAAATTTAGGGTCTTGGATTTCTCAATTGGGAAAGTCTAGTGGAAACATGGGTTTCAATCGTATCCATATTGGCCTTTGTCCCTCCCCTCACAGCGAAAAAGAAAATATGAAACGAAAAATGAAAGAATTTCGTGTACATGTCAAACGTGTCAATGGAGCATGGAAACAGTGATGGCAGAACCATTCATGCCCAATTCGTTGACTTCAAAATGGTACATTAGGTTAGATGTTTTTTACATACCCTTAAAACTCAACCAAACAGCCAACCCTAACATGATTAGTGCTTCTTCCTAAACAGGCAATATTCACCCATGCGTGAGTAAAATACAAATGTGCATAGAAAACCTATATAATACAAGTCCATGATACAGTATGTTTTCATGAACTTGTTCTTACCGGTAATTGCGAGACTTTTAATAGCATGGAGGACAGTGAGTAGAGGACTAAAGAGGAAGCCACAGCTACAAGTATGTTGTATGTTAGCCTTTTGTCATCCTTGCTAGGAACAAATGCCATTTTTAATGTGTTTGTCAATTCAAACAACCTGTAAGAAACCTGCAAGTGATTTGACGAAATTACTATGGCTCATAAAAAACACCTGTTTCAGTTAGTATGCAAAACAGGTTACTTACAGCAACATATACGCTAGTTGTGAGCATGAAGTTCAGCAGTGGATAATTTGGGATAAAGGAGAGTAACAGCTTGGGTTGTCCATCAGGGACACTAGATCTGCAAGTAAGCACAGGCTTTAGTGCATGAAATTATGTGGCTCATCATGAATGCAGTTGAGAAAAGAGTAGAATGACATCTCTCAAAGAACCAATCTGCTTAATGTCTTATTATCTTCTATTGATTCTACAATTACATCACCTTTGGGTCGGGCTGTACCGGGCGGCGGGCGGAGCAGTCACAGTTCACCGATCTAGAATCTCTCACCAAATGTTACAGGCTGCATACCTTAGCCAGATGTGAAACTGTGAGATGTAAGTCTCCAGTGTGATCTTGCCAAGCCACCTAAAAGTCCAATTTTCAAACAAAGATATGTCATTAAACAGCATATCCTAAGGACCTAAATAGATTCATAAATTAGAGGCTGCTTACGCAAAAAGGGTTAATGAGTAGCCGCGGAATTGTTGCGTGACATTTCTCAAGCATATGTAGACACTAATGAACAATGAACAAAAAGGAAATCAGTATTTGCAAATTAGATCTTGGCAATTTAAATTCCTAATGTGAGAGCAACACTTACGTAATTGGGATCCACGAGGTATAAGGGTGGTATTTATTATATGTAAGTTTGTCCAACTTGTATACATACTCCAGCCACAGATACCCCACCTAAAGAGTAAGAATGGCTTTAAATTTCAATACTCAATCAAATGCAAATTTCATCACAAGAAGAGCCATAAAAACAATTTTACCAATAAAGAGCTGGTCACAACAGCTGCTTTAACAGCTATTCTCTTTTTCACCTCTGTTTCTTCCAGTTTCTCCATCCACCGCTCAATCTATGGGAACAAGCATAGGTACATAAGCCATAGAGTTGCATACACAAAGGACAGGACATTTTCTCACCCAAGAAAAGGGCAAGATAATTAACTTCACTACTAATACAAAAGAAATTTCCATACATAAATATCTGTGGATAATAACAAAGAGTGGACCAGCAATTGAACCTCACCGTTGGATGATAGTAAGCATATATCATTCCAATTATCCATATATAGCGATCAAGACCAGAACGGAAGTGCCATTCATGCAACAGAGGGAGGTGCGGTTTTGCAGGATCAACATAACCTTCAGTTTTAGAGGGGTTGTTAGATTTACATATGCCACAAATATAGCAAGGCTGAAACGGAAACACACAGAGACATAGTTACCAAGGAGGAAAGTGAATGGGCTCCAAACCAGGTCAAACAATCCGGGAATTTCCCAAATCAATATAACAGTTAAGAAGCAAGCACCGATTTTCACTGCCATCACCCATCCAATTTCATTATACTTGTGCAAGATGCCTAGTGCCCCATAAACCATTAGCGTGAAAAGAGTATGCATTGGACATATATAATACAATGTGTAACTGTTCCTCAGGACAACGCAACAAAACAGCACCAAGAAATTGAGACGCCACATCATCTGCTCATAAGAATTAAAGTCAGAAGCAGATCGCCAAGTAAATATCACAGAGCAACATAAACATTAAAGCACACCCCACCTGAGCAAACCTTGCAAAGCTGAAATCCTTGCGAACATAATAATAAGAGAAGTTCCCAAATCCAGTCATCCATACATACGCAGCAATGAAAACACGGATAGCATTGTACATCTCAGAGGCAGCAAAGTAATGGTACATCAGAAACAACACCTGCGACAGGAAGGATGGCAACTAAGAATTGAGGGAAGGAGAATCCGTTACATCAAGAAGGCAATCCATGAATGCATTCTCTGTGTGTGTGTGTGTGTGTGTGTGTGAGAGAGAGAGAGAGAGAGAGAGAGAGAGAGAGAGATTAACAAAACAGTGTATAAATAAGGCATGTATATGTGCATATGCATCTGTAATACGGGGAGAGAGAAAGAGAGGGGGGGGGATAGGTGGAAGACACCCGTCTGAGTGCAACCTGTTTAGTGTTTAACTGTTTACAAGTAAACTAAATCCATTCCCTCATATTGATGGATTTCAAATGGCTCTGACCATTCTGGTATGGAACTCTCTCAGAACGTTCAAACCACTCCTTTAAACAATTCAATGAGCATAATGGTTCCATTTGGCACCATCTTCAAGAGTTTGAAGCACAGCTATAACACACCCAAAAGTGGGCACTACAGTGGAGCGGACCAACAGGTGATCCCTGCCATTTAAGATGGTCCTAATATAACCTAAAACAGCATGGAATGACCTAATGAATGTACAAAGACTCTTAGACTCATACAGTTCTTCCACTTCTATACAGCTGCAAGGCAAAAAATGGCCAACCATGTGCTCAAAAGGATATATTCAACATTCGTAAGAGATTAACTAACCTGCATCCAGCCTTTCCATTCCTCAGTTTGGTGCCTGTTCAAATAGAGTATAGATCTTCCTGAGAACGGTGATTTATCCTTATGTATTGTGAAGGATGTCATGGCCGCAGCAACAATGAGTAGAAAGTAGAGAAACAAGAATAGATCTCTATTGTAGCTCTACAACCAAAAGACAAAAAAGGACCAACAGCTTGTGAGAAGCTAAAGGTTGAATTTTGAAAACGGAAATATAGAATTCATATCAACATGCTGAAGCTAGGGGTTCAGGAGGGATAAACATAAAAAGGAAATACGAATGAAACCGAGATAAAGCAAAGACAGAAACATGCATGTACAGCTTTCACATACATCCCCATGAACATATAAATTGCCCATCACAATAACAGGGTTTCCTTCTCAAGCCTGAACCCTGACCCCCAATAGATGTAACTAACAATCAACAATTTCTCTTAAGCATAATCTTGTGCAAGAAAGGGAAACTAAAAACAGGACGAAGAACGAATCTATATCTGTGCACAGAAGTTGCTGGCCGGCGGCCACTCGAGCAGTGTGAGCATTGACGGCTGCCTGTAAAATCTTACTATCCCTGGTGAGTTCCTCAACTTTCGCTTCAAATAGATCGTACAACTACAAACTGTTTACTTTCTGGAGTTCTTCACATTTTCCTTCTACTTCCACGGCTATGCACGGAAGGTAATCAAAAAAGGAAAGAAGATTCCTCACTTCTTTTCGACTCTGACTCTCTCTCTCTTCACAGTTCCACTGACCTAAGAACCATTTTCTTTAGCAGCAGCGGAGGGTATGTTTTAAAATACATTTACACCTCGTATGCCCGCACAGTGTCACAAAAAGAAGTAAGAACCCTAGGCTCTATATTTTCTGGTTTCTTCCGGTGTCTCTACCTTTGGAGTTCAGTTGGAGGCCTTTAATATTTTACACAAAAGGGTCCCCGGTGGGCTGATGAGGACAGCCACTCTGAGGCATAGTGTTCCCGATTGAGATGTAGGATGGGCTTATTGCTCAGTTTCATGGTCAGAAGATCAACATTCAGTGTAGCTTTTTTTATTTGTCAGGAAGACGTGACCAACATATGCCTTTTTCCCATCCCTTTCTTAGTTCGTGGTTTGATATTCTGGTGTCCTAGGGGTAGAGGAACCACACCAATCCATCCCGAACTTAGTCGACTACTCGGCTAACCCAGCTGTAAACATGATGCCATTTAGTTTGATTTTCTAGGCTTTCCAGACTCTTAACAGACTGCTATAGGAAGAAGAAGAGGCAGCTGAACCCATTGCCACGGGCTTTGTCATACTTGCCTACTCGTCTTTAACCAGCCTATTCGTGCCTAGCTACAATCTATTCCCTTGGGCCCAAGGTCCAGCCGAGAGAGGGCACTCTTTCGAAGCAACAGGCTGGGAAAGCAAGAGAAAGCTTTGTGTTTTCTTCTCTTTTTCCCGCCCTCTTTTTTCCCCTTTCTTTTGATAAGGAAACATAATTTAATAAGAGTGACAAAGAAATGGATGTTAAACATGCATCCTGAAACGAGATTATCAACAAAAGCAACCATATCAATGGAAAAGAGCCAATCTCCACATCTTCCCAGTAGCACAAAGTTTTTAGCCATTCATTTATTATTATATACTTGAAGAGGAGTTCTCACACCATCAGAAACTCTTCTATTTCTCCCAATTTAAGTAAACTAAAAAAAAATATTAATACCAGACGCCACATGCCAAATGTATCCTCTTACGGGTGGTGGAATTGTAGCCATGAAAATGTCACTGCGTACTTATTAGACAACTCATACAGCAACATGCACAAGCCGAGGGAATAGAGTACCTTTGTAGATTCCCCGAAAAGATTAGTTCGATCACACAAGTAGAAGTAAGCCAACAGGAGACCAAATTCAGACCTGAAGAAAGAAAACAAGAACATAAGTGAATCTGATGTCAAGAACATAAATATTCTTTTGAAATCTGCAGATACAAAGTACTAGTTGTTGAAAAGAAAGTTACTCACATGGCCCTCAAGGTCAACCGATTATCATGCAAGAAAGTTTCATCCATTAGAAGAAACCTGAAGAAATATAAAAAATGTTAACCCAAGTATTCGGAAACTGAATAGCCAAATGCGCTCCATTAACCAGCTACTCAAACTGAAGGCCATTTGCTTTAAACCTTAAGATAGGAGAAGAGGACTCATTTCGAGCTCTAGGAGATGCTGAAGGCAGACTTCCACCTTCCACCAAAATAGCTTTTTCATCCTCTTTAACTTGCTCATTCCTGAACTCTACCAAACTGATTTCAGGATGCCTGTCAATGTCAATAGAACAAACTCATTTTCAATTATGACAATGAACTAGTTACCATGGAAGAAAAAGAATAGTCATTACACCTTGCACTGGAAGACAGACACAGTTATGCTTCGACAGTGCAATGCGTGCAGGCAACTAAATAACATATAAACACAGGAAAGGTAACAGTGAGCAGCTAGGCAGCATGGACACTGATAAGCAACACGGACATGACACGACACTTGCATGTGATTTTTCAGAAAGATAGGATATGGCATGTATAATACACACGTAATTTTAGCGAAGAAAATATTTCTTTAGTTACTAATGTGTGTATATTCATTCTATATTTTCAGCCTTAGGAGAGGGTCATGTCTGGATGGGAGCAACAATAAATTGCCAATACGCCGCATGCCCTACGACTGCTAATATCATAATCCATTCCTTTGAGCCAAATGTGTATCTGGAATGTGTCTGACAGTGTTCAAGAGTGTCTGACAGTTTTCAAGTGTGTCTGTGTCCAACGCATGCTAGAAACGGATACGTGGGGTTGTGGAGAATGGCTGTGCTTCTTAGGTAACTCAGGATTACACGATAACAATAAAACTAGGAAGGTTAACTCATATGCAAACATAGCCCAAGGACCAGCAGACCAGATTTTAAAAAAATAAAAAATCAGGTGCACATAATTGTACGAAAAGAAAGAGAAAAATTATTGAAAGAAAATGATAAAGGCCATTGAGTGGGCTGGGTAGTAGCGAAATAGGGAAATACGTACAAAAAAAAGGTCATCAACATGCAACAATAATAGTAAAAGAAACAAAAACACAAACTTGAAAAATTAACATAGAATTGACAGCACCAAGATTAGGACAAACAACTGATAAGAACAATACAACCAATCCTAAAAGACGTAAGGTAAGTAGGTAACTCCTATTAAACTAGTGCCTATGTCCTGAAGGCATAAAAAGCAATTCGGACATGATAGCAGTGAAGGGTGTGGGATCTATATAGAGATAAACATTTTACACCTTAATTATATAGAAATTGAGTCTTCACTAGCCAACTATGCTTGCAACTTCTATACAGTTCCATAAGATGTTTTCGGGTATGGATTCTGCCTCAGATATTGCTATTGCTTAACAGAGGCTAGTAAGATCTAGCAAGATTAGTTAGATCCATCAGGTAACACAGCCCACAAAACAGAATGTTCAAGATTAAGTGCATATCATATAACAACATAAATGACAATATAACACAAGAGACTAGGCAAAAACCATAAGGCAATAAACTGAATTTATATACATCATTAAGATCAACAATTAAGAAGGAAGCAAAACATGGAAACAAGATAGTATCTCTTGTGAGGTAAACCCACAATGGAGAGCATACGCTTGATGTAGATGTGATTACAGGAAATTTGGTTGATTTGAAGTGTTCAACTGCAACACATTCTTCCAAGGGTGTGTTCCTACTATGAGTATGAAAAGATAAATGAAGAGACCGAGAAATAAAGCTTTAAGCATTATTGCCCTAAAAACACAGTGAAATTGCGGTGAATTGCGAAAATTGGATGATTATTCATATGTTACAGCCTTTAAGCAAAACACTCTGCACTATGTAGTTGAACAAAACAATGAAAGATGGGTAGTTTTCCCTAAAGCATAGCCCTTAACAAAATGGGGTGGCAATACAGATCATAGAAGAATCAAGTGCTCACCTCTGATTCCAGCAAGAAAATAATGGACAATACAAAAATGATCACCACTATATGTAGTTTTAGTGTCTCACAATGGATCCAAAGGAAGATATTGTTGCCTAGACATTTAACAAAAATGCAAATACTAGCACCACACTTCTGAGGGAATGACCTTGCGATCAATACAATATTATTAAGGAGTGCCATTGTAATTGGCATTTACTCAAAAGTGAATCGATAGTGACATAGAGTATAAGTAAATGTCCACTTTTTCACCCGGTGAACTATTACAATTAATTTAATGACAGGTCATCAATGGCTGACCCTGAAGACGTATAATCATCTTGCACACTCCTTTCTAGTCTTCACCATAGAAGCATGTAGCCATAACAACAAACATAGGCGATGAGAAACGTGCAAGAAAACCTCAAAAGACAATACTGAAGGTCAGATAGGCCATTCAATCTGCATCTCCACTACAGTGGACAGTTCCAACTGCTATATCTGCAAAAACTAATCCAAAGATTGAAACTTACTCTTTGGAGGCAGCAGACTTTCTTCTGTATTCCAAAACTTCTGCATAAATCCACGATATAAGGACCGGAACAAGTCCAAGTAGAAATGACACCTACAAAGATTGTTAAAAAATGCCAAATTACCAATCAAACAAAGGATAGTGTAAAAGAAGAAACTGAGAAAAATGCATACAGCATCACAAAACCGTATCAAGACATTGCAACTAGATAGTCGTTAACTCCGCAAGAAATCAAAAGAATTCCCATGTCACAAAAGGCAGATTTGTGACAGTGAAATCGACACTGAAACTGATTTGACTACTATGATAACACTCATTCATTAAACCAGCTTCAAAATCAGAATAACCCACTTGGTGATTCGCTCATATTTACCAGTCCATGGAAGAGTATTAGTGACTAGACTTCCAAAGAGTTAATGACATGCTTGATTAACTGCAACCAACCTTGTAAAATGATTGCCACAAACCATGTACCCATGATTGCATTTCAAAGGTGATGACATTACCACCATTCCATTACATCCAATCAACCAAAGAAAACCCACCGACATTTTGCTTCGAAATCACCCGAAGGAAGCAACTCAAAGCCACAAATCATACAGATTTTACAAGAATTGAATCAAATCAAGCACAAAACGCAAAGATCGCATTCACAACCAGATGAGATAACTCAGGAAAGAACAATGTGGGTTACCTGACCAGGCGAAGCCGAAGCAGGTGTCGCCATTGATGGGATTTTGACCCCAGAAGATTTGTGTTACTTGTCGGTGGAAATTTGGGGATGGGATTTTGAATCAGTGAGAGTTGAGTACGAATCAAGCAGTATATAGTAATCCAGTAGGGAATTCGTGAATTTCTGGAGTAAACCAAAGATTTAGTCTTGAGGAGACCAGAATCTGTGTCGGTAGGGAGCTTCGTGGTGACCGGAATCAGGAGAATAGCAGAAGATCCCACAATACCATATAATATCGAGTTCATGTCCAAAAATGTCAATAAATTTTGCATTTTATTTCAAAAATGTCAATAAATTTTGCATTTTATTTCAAAAATGTCAGCAAGTTATTTTTCTCTCTTAGGACCTGTTCTTTTCGTGAGTAAATTGGGTAAATCAAAAGGGTGAAGTGGGTTGAAGTTGGTTGAGTTGGGTTGAGATAGGTTGAAGTTGGTATTTTTTTTTTAGGTAGGTTGAAGTGGGTTGAAGTGGATTGATGTTGGATGAAGTAGGTTGAAGTGGGTATATTTTTTATGTGGTAGGTTGAAATGGGTTAAAATAATGAGAATATAATTAATGTGTGATAATTTATGAAGTTATCCAAATTTTGTTAAATTTTTGTTTTTTCTTTTTT
>JACYFF010031958.1:6189403-6235843 GCA_017589665.1 Selenicereus undatus | reverse complement strand
GGTTGAAGTGGGTTGAAGTAGGTTGAGATAGGTTGAAGTGGGTTGAAGTTGGTATTTTTTTTTCAAGTGGGTTGAAGTAGGTTGAAATGGGTTGAAGTAGGTTGAAATGGGTAAAAACGGATTGACCCACGAAAAGAACAGGCCCTTAGTGTCAATAATGATGTAAAGATTTTATTTTTTTTTTAAATACCAGACTTAAAGGTATTTTTGGGCATGAGAAGCGCTCCATATATCTGAGTTAACAGTTTTTTAATAAAAAATTTTTGTAAGAATTCAATAATCTGTGGATAAGAATTTGATAATTTGTTGGTGGGAAGCGGTTTTTTGGGGATTAGAAGAGAGGTTATTTAGTAAAAATAATATTAACAAAATGCTGTTATTTTTTTAAAAACTTATTTTGAATGAATCATTCATTCAGAAAATTATACTTGATTTTTTTTCAATCATTAATTAGAGAAGAATCCAAATACAGACCGCTTCCAAGCATCGGCTAAAGAACTCCGCTAATACAGCAAATAAACAAAATGACTGGTAATCTCTAGCCTGAACGGCAAACAAATTGTTACTAGTTCTCAATCAACCACAAGTAACATTTTTTTACCATTAAAGGCATCATGCTTACTTTTTTTTTTCGAGTTCTTTCCTTAAAACTCCTTATAATTCTCCTAATAGCAAGAGTTTTGTCATCAATTACTAAAATATCAAGTTTTTTCGCCCCAACTCTAAAATTCCTTGAGCTATTTATGTTGGGTCAGTGAGTCCAAGTTTGCTTTGTTCTGCAAGTACTCTTGAGCATTAGTTAGTGTTTGGGACTTCACTTTCCTCTTCAACTCTTTCTCCATATCTTTCTTCTCAAGAACCTGAGTGTTCATCTCAACAGTAGTGATACCATTGGTAGAAAACTCAATCTCAGAACATATACTGGGCGCCCCTCTGCAATCTTAATGGTCTCAGAAGTTGTCTTACTGCTGCTATTTGAGCAAGCTTGAAAATTAGCTTTTGAGACCTCCTCGTTAAATTGAGGGCTCTTAGGGCATGTTCTATTTCGCATTTTAGATAGATAGATAGATGTAAGGAGATGTAAGAATCTGTAAGAAGCTGTAAGAAGATGCAAGAAGCTGTAAGGATAGATGTAAGGAGTTGTTGAATTGTTGAAGCGTTGTATAGTATAATTTGTTTTACAATGAACATTTTGGATGAAAAATAATAATATTCAAATAATATACTTATTGAAAATAAATAATTAATTAAGTTAATTACACAACAATAAAATATATTAATCTCCATAAATTTGGTGATTAAAATTTTGTCCACTTGAGGTATTTTTTATATGAATATTAGTTTGATCGAATAAGCAAAGTATAACAACAATAAAAAATTGACAAAATTGAATACAACTCTTCAAATAAATTCTTATTTTACGTAAATAATTTTAAATATGAATAAATGTATGGTGATCTATAATAATATATATTTCATGTCGAAACTCAAATATAATTTACGTTGTTATATTATGTTTTTATGTTTATGCAAATGTTGTGTTCATAAGATATTTATAAATTTTGTACGTTAGTAGTATCATTAAAAAAATATACATATTTTTATAACTAAAATAAATTAATGTTATAGAAAATCTATGAGATGTAAGAAGATGTAAGAAGATGTAAGGAGATATAAAGAGATGTAAGGAGAAGTAAAAAGATCTAATGATTATGTTAAGGATGTAAGAATCTGTAAGAAAATATAAACTTTTACCTAAATCTTAAAAAACGTGAATTAGGGCATGACCTTAACATTTCAAATAAGATCAATGTTTCCATTTTGAGGGAAATTATGGCAATTTCTACCACATATATACATTAATAGTTTAAATCTACTTGATATATGAAACGACATAAATATTGTTAGTAGTTTAAGATATATCATATATTTTTATTACAATTAGTTTGTGCTCACAATTGATACGATCTGAGTCAACCATATTACAAAGTTCAAAAAACAAAAAAGAAGAGAAAGAGAGACGTACAAGACACACCATATTGGTGACATCGGCAAACAATTCAGTTAGTGTCTTTATATGTGACATCTGAAACAAATACGCAACACAAGGGACATTCATGTCGACAAATAAGTTGTTATTGACTCAACCGGGACAGACTCCCATTCCCAGGATTTGTACTTTTTTCCATTGATTTTTGGGTTTGTACTTCGCACCTTTACACATTTCAACTGATATTATGCACTTCTTATCAGAGCTGACAGTAATTACAGCCAAAATACCGTTGCAATTACGACCTGATTAACTGTTCCCCACTCTTGGCTCCAGCGGGCCGCACCATGTCCGGCACTTTATAGAGCAAGCCATTTGGGCTTCTTCTCAAGAGTCAAGCCTATTCAGGCCCAAACCGTAGTCTATTGGGCCTTTGGTTATGTTAATTTTCTCAAATTCTATACCATACATAGACACACCTCAGTATAAATTGCTCTTTTCTTCTTTATTCTCTCTCTTCATTTTCTGGGGTTTTGGCTATTTTTGGGTAAGACAGTGATGGATCGGGTTGGCACAAAATTTAGTGGTTAATAACAGGTTTAAGGACATCGATGGGCTCTCCAAGCCTCCGCAAGGTTAATGCCGCCAAGTGGGGCCCTTCACTCAGCCCAAATAGTATGCGCCAGGGGGCCTGCCTCCGTGTTCGATCTGTCATCAAACATCAAACAAAACGCATCCCATTAGGATTCAATTATTCATAAATCACAAATTTAGCCAAAAAAAAATAAAAGTGAAAATAAAATACAACCAAACTCCGAATCCCTAATAGAAGCTTGCCACGCCAGCTAATTTCATGCAAACTAGAAACAACTTCGAGTAACTGAATAGTAGCAGAAATAAAATTAAAGCAATAAAAAAACAAAAATAAAACAAAACACAAATTAAGGCCAAATACACGTACAATACTATTTATGTGGGGACGGCTTGGAATAAATAATAAATGAGAATAATAAAAGGCACGCAACATCCTACTTTTAGGATCTGTGTTGAGAGCCGAACGCTAAGGTGTCCAAATGGGCCCCATGACATGACAAAGGCTTGGAAAAGTCACCTTTTATTTCTTTGATAATATTAATACCTCCAATGGGCTGGGCCCCATTACTTTGTTAGCCTGTCGCATTTTTCTATTCTATGGACATCAATCAACCCACCGAAAGAAAATAATAATGTCGCAACGACAAAATTGGGGTGGAGGGACGGTGGTCCCATCACAAGTGTCATCTTGCTTTACCTGCCCTCCCAGTCCCGATAAATTTATCCGTTTCGTACACCAAAGAATAAAGATAATTACAATTTTAACCCCGCAGAGCTTAAAGACTAGGAAGGATGCACTAGCCCACCTAAAACATGTCATATTATGTACTTATAATAGTAAATTAATAACTAATTAATCCTTCCCGTCACAAAGCACCTCACGTTGTTTACTCCGTAATTTTCATTTTTTTAGCCTACATTCTAATGGTAGGTTGTTGATATCACCGCTCTATCCAACCCCCCCCCCTCCCTCACTGAACAAATGGGCTTGTCACCTTTGGATCAACTGATGGATTGAACGCTTAGTAATGGGCTCATTATCGCCAAGGCCCAGTCCTAAATCCTATTACCTTAAAATCGCGGATTGCGTAGCTTTAAACACCAAGTATGAAACGTAAGTTGAAGGTTCCTCGTTGATCCATGGCTAAAGCTTTATAAGCTTTACAGCAGTACACAACCCTAAGGACCACCCCAATCCCCCCAGCGCAGACAGAAGATTCAATGACGTAGCAGAGGATACCATTGAAAACGGTGGCATACAACAGTAGGAATTAAACAGAAAATACATAAAATTGCAGCAACAAGAACAGCACCATATCTTAAAACAGACAACACAGGAGCCTAACTTACAGCTATTTCTCTCTAACATCTAGATAACAAACCTAAAACTAAGGGATATCCCCAAGTTCATCACATGATATGTTTCAAAGAAACCCATTATGCTAATATGCTGCTTATGCACTTCTTCTCAGTCTTTTTTTCAGGGACACCATGATCAAACATAATACAGAAAGGCAAAATAGAGATGGGCACCATGACCTTCTTTCTACATAGTCAGAGAGAGGAGAAAGATAAGGATTGACCTACAGAAGCCGATGGGTCAAGCCTCCATCGGCATCCACCCACAGAGAGCGGTAGAGAGAGGCAAATGCCCATCCCTACCACTACCGCTTGGATGGCCTCTCGTCATCCTCCCCACCATCATCGTCACTGGGATCATCCTTGCCAGACCTCTTGCGCTTAGGTGGGGCCTCCACCTTCCCACCCTCATCTTCGTCTTCATCCTCTTCATCAATGTCATCCTCCTCCTCACCATTCTCTTCTGGTTCAAAGTCAGAGGCATCCTCCTCCTCTTCAGCACGAGCCACTGGGCGGGCAAGGTACTCGGTTCCAGGCTCCTATTACAAATGAAATTTCCACAAGTTTGTAAAAGCAGAAGGTGAGCAAAGAAAACAATGCCAGCATCACTGGATTCTCTCTCTATTCTAGTGAATTTAATTCGTCTTCCCAATTCCAAAACACCTTTTCGGGCAATAGAAGGGAGGCAGAGCTTCAACCACTGCAAGACAGTGTACCTTTGTTCTTGTTTACTTTTCTTTTCCTATTCTACGGCTCAACTATGGCCTTTTTCTTTTGTCTTAGTAGGCTGCATGTACAGTTTATGTACTACAAATGCACAACGCCCATCTGCCAAATGGGCCAAATGGTTAATTCCCAGATGCTGCTAACCTACACACCGTGATCAGAAACCTTGAACACAACATGTGCGCACGGTTGAACGGCATAAAGTCAAAATATGGTACTGAGTACTAACCAGCATGTTAAACCAGTCAAGTTCACATCCTGCTCATCAAAGTAATTCATCCAATCAAAGGATCTAAGAACCCTACGGAATAAGTCCGTTCAGTTTTTTCTTTTTTGTTTTGGGGGGGGGGGGGCCCCCCCCGCCACACCCATAACACCCAACATGTCAAATGGGCACAACGGAAGACAAATAAAATCAAAGAAACACAATACTAACCATATCCTCTACCCCTTCATTATGAGCTTGGCTACCTAGAATTAATCTACACGTGATACTCTAAATGATGTCCCTAAGCAAACTACAGCACCCAGCAAAATTAGCCGTTTACAATTTTTTTTATTTAAAAAAGGCCCATATCCACCAGGTCCACAACTCTAAAACATCACCATAACAGTACATGAATGAAATCCAAGCAAATGGGCAGCCAAATAATGAAAAATGAAATCTTAGTACAACCATATCTGAATCCATACCCAAATAATCCTACCTAGGTCAGGTATAAGGGGTGTTAAATGTCACACCCTTACTGAAATCATGCACTGATATATAGAAAATTAACAATTAAAACAAAAGGGGAAAGTTTCCATGATATTCAGGCAGACTAAACGTAGATATAGTAGTTCAAAAAACAAATTGAAGGAAGAAAAGACCCCCAAGAAAAAAATAAATAAATCTGAACTAAAAGTGAAGCTAACCACAACCACCGCAGCTGATATTCCAACCCCCACCAAGAGGCAGAAAAAAAATAGAAAAAAAAATTAAAAATGGTTACCCTACCATAGCCTAAAAAAACGTTACTCTTATCAGATCTGTCAAGGAGACAAAGTCTTCCGACCCGACTGCCTGACCTGACCATGTGGTAAGATACCAAAACCCTAAAAGAATAGAAAGATCGACTAAAACCCTAAAAATTGACCAAAGCTTTTAGTAAAAAAGCAAAAACACAGAACAAAAAGAACAGGAAAAATAAAATCCCCAAAACGACAGACTCTCTCCCGAAAATATGACCAACAAACCTCCTAAAATAGAGCAGATCTAAGGAAATAACCACAGATCCATCATGTTAGACCACTGAAACACAAAAATCCTAAAAGAGAATATGCAAACAACACAAACAATCGATAATTAAGACGACGAGCAATTGAATTTGATCATAAGAACGAAAATCACATCATATAAAGCATATAACATAAATTCACACATATAGAAAGCAAATTAATTGAGTATTTCCGACAGATCTAACGATTTGATAGAAGTTAAGGCAAAACCGGCTAAAAACAACAAAATTAACAGTAAACAAGGTAAAATTAAGAGAAAATTAAGGTTTAATTACCTCTTCCTCCTCTTCTTCATCGCCTTCATCGTCGTCGTCGTCATCGTCGTCGTCGTCATCATCGTCATCCTCATCGCCATCATCATCCTCGTCGTCGTCATCCTCTTCATCTACGGACTGAGCCGAGGGACCACCGGAAGACGGTACACCCTCCTGCACCCCATCATCATCATCATCTTCATCTCCTTCCTCACCTGCATCATCATCATCACCTTCATCACCGTCTTTTTCCTCATCATCATCATCCTCCTCTTCCTCAACTTCCTCATACTCAACCTCCTCCTTCTCGGCATCCATGGTGGCAACAACTTCCTGAATTTCTCTTTCCTCCTCGATCATCGTCATCGTTACAGAAATTTTCCGAAGAATTTTGGGGATTTTTTGGGGGTTGTGAAGAGGGAGAAAGTTAGATAGAGAGGGAGAGGGGGGGATAGAGGCTGCAGGGAGAAGAGCTTCTTGCTCCCTTCGTTCGTTCCAACCAGTAGCCTTCGCCTCACGTGTGATCTCAACCGTTGAATCAGGGTTAAGAGCGGATCGATGACATGGCAGTAGATCGGACGACTGATATGAGGTGAATTCGCATGTTTTGTGTTTTTGGAGTGGACAGTGCGGCGCGCCACACTGTAAAGAGTGTTTCAAAACGATGCAGTGTAGGTGACATTGATCACGTGAGTTGCACGTGAGGAGCGTCTAGGGTTAGGGTTTGTTTACTAGAAGTTATATTCTGTTTCTATCTCTAGAATATTCGCACAATGTGTCAGCGTAGGAAGTAAGCCAGCGAATCGACTTGGGCTCGTGGGCTCTTTGGAGGCTGCCATTTGGGCTTTTAGCAGTGTGAGCCCGCTTTCTCCTTTTCGTTTTTTCCTTTTTTTTCCTTAAAATACTTGTTTTTTAGACCATGTCCCTCATGGTGGGATCCGCATTAAGAAGAGTTATTGTTGGATCCTATTCTTTTCATGGGTTAATTTTAAAATATCAATTTCAACATACTTCAATCCATTTTAACTCACTTTTACTATTTTAACTAAGTTCAATTTATCAAATAAAAAAACTTCAACCTATTTCAACCCACATTAACCTATTTTGCCCTTTTATTCACCCCAATTTACATACGAAAAGAACAGATCCTTATTGTTGCAAATACAATTTAGGGCATGTTCTTTTCGTAAGTAAATTGGGATGGATAAAATGTTGGGGTAGGTTGAACTATGTTGAATTTTTTTTTATGTGATCAATTGAACTTGGTTAAAATAATAAAAGTGAGTTAAAATGAGTTGAAGTAGGTTAAAGTATGTTGAAGTGGATTAAGGTTAATATTTTAAAATTTACCAATGAAAACAACAAGTCCTTATTATAGACGAAATAGGTATTAAATAATTTAAACCACCTTATGGCAATGTGTGACATGACAATCTTAGCTACTAAGGCCGTATCTCTTTTTTTCTTTATGTAAGGTTAAATTTAAAATTTGCAATTACTTACCGCTCCTCACAACTAATCGTAGTCATCTTACAACTACCTTTTATATATTTAAATTTATTATAATTGTTTACAATTTACTACTTAACATCGTAGTTTTAAAAAAAAGGAAACCAAGACCTAAATCTAACACAAGCTTCTAATAAAAGCCCGGTTCAGGCTCAGCTCGAAGCTCGCTAAGCCTGAAAAGTCTCGGCTTGGACTCGAGCTCATATGCATAATGCTTGGCTCGAAGCTCAGTTCGATATTTTTTTTTCCCCTTTTGGTTAAAAAGTTTCTACATTTAAGGCTAAAGTCAAAGTTAAATTCTAGATTTTGAAATTAAATTCGAGAAATAAGGATCAGAGTAACTTTTGTTGATTCTAAAAGTTATTTCGCACTTTGAATAAGGTAAACCAAGTCAAATCAAGCCTAGCCAAGCTGAACTTTGCTGAACTTAGACTCAACTCAATTTGCTTTCAAATCGGCTCGAATCGAGTTCTAACCGAATCGAACCCTAGGACTTGACGAACCAACTCAATTTCGTTGCAACTCTATATGTAATATTTCATTAAAATGCCAATGGTGCACGAAGGGAAGTCAATGGTGTCATTGATATCTTTCAAATGTCGCCAAAAAAAAAAACAAACATTTTTGTATCTTTCTTGAATCGATGCGTACCTTGCGCTAACAACACAAATATTAGAAGTTGATTTTTGGTGAACATGCATATTAATTGCTATATGTCTTCCTCAACGAGACATAAGACATTTACATTGATCGTGTAATGTTAAGCCTTGTAATAATTTACATTACGTTTGGTTAAGTTGTGTGTTATTGCTTACATGGATTTGGTTAGTAGATGAGCCCGACTGAGTTAATGTACTCATATACTGATTATTTAAAACAAAATCTTTAACAAAATGTAGGTAAGAATGCATTGATAAGAAGCTCTACGCTCATTGTTCTCGAAGTTACAGTAAGAGGATTGAGATTATGGGGATAGATAATTCAGTATATGTCTTTACAATTCGTACTACTTATATTTGTCTTTATCATCTACTAATATAATCAAAAGGTAACAAACATATAACCACGAATACTAGCTAATGCATGGAATAAACTTGCGTCATATATATTAGAAAAAAAAAACCCACTTTTCCTTGTTGCTAAACGCGAGAAATCTGAAGTTCTTCAGAAGAGCGGTCATACGTAAGCTTCAGAGTGTCTGCTTCTTTAAGTCCTTTACGGGAAACGTACTTTCCCCAGGTGCCTTTTTCACGGCCCAAATAACAATACATACGCTTACAATTAGCCTCTAACACCATGGTTTCTACGTGATTCAATTCAACATCTCGAACTGTTATTACAAAAGACTCTCGCTTATCAAAAAGTTCCTGATTGAGCCACGATAAGTCTGAGTATATATGATTGTGAAATTCGTGTCGTGCAAATTTCAAACGGCCCTTTTTTTTGTCACATGCTCCCAGCTTGTCCAACTCCACCGTGAATGATCCAACCATCTTGCCTCGCTCGATCGATCCCTAGCTAGGTTAGAACTTTGAGATTTGCATGGTTGAAAATATAATAGAAGAGAATTTATATAATAATGATGTTAGTAATAATCAAAGATTATTGTAGATTTAGGTGAGTAATTAAGGTAAACAATAATGCGTGATGGGATATTACAAGATGCAATATTGAAGATGTGAAGAATTAAAATGCATGCTTTGGAAAGACTATTATAGATATAGGAATCGGTAATAAGATTGTGCCCTTACATGCTTTGGGAATATGTCTTCTTTTTGAGATTATGGTCGTGTTCGGTAATAGTATTTTGAATAGTATTTAGTATTTTGATCAACTCAATACATTAATAAGTCGGTTTTTAGTATTCGGTAACCTAGTATTTTGATTAGCATTTCAAGTAGTTTTTAACGTTTTAGACAGCGATTTTGAAAAGCTAACAGTATCAGCTTTTGGAATTTAGAAGTAGTGTTTCATATTTTTTAGCCAAAAAATGTCCTTTGAAAATTTTATATTTGAGAATATGGCTTTTTTTTGAGATTATATTTGTACTTGCACTTAATTACTATGGGGAAAAAAAAGGTGGGAATGAATTTTGTAATAGTGATTTTGCTTAATTTGAGTTTTATCCTTAATATAACTTTCCCACTGCTAAGGTAAGGACTAGTTTTGTAATATATATATTCATATTGGGTTAATTAGTTTAAATTTTGTGTAATTTTAAATTTTGAATTTATATTGACGTTCTCTACTGAGAGTTATTCCGTGAGAAAGTCTTTTTTAGGGCCGGTACACTTGTGAAGAAATTTGAAAACTTTATAAGACTTTTTAATACAAGTTTTTAATTTTCTAAAATATCTTTGATTTGGACAAATAATTACTCATTATGCTTTTCTTAATGAGCCATAAATCAAGCAAATAATGTGATTATGTGAATTAGTCCCGCCTTCATGCAAATTATGTGGCGGTCCGTATGTTATGGATCAATCCGACTTACATTAAATATAGCAAACAAATTGATCGAGTTGGTCCATAATAATTTGTAGAATACAAAATTGATCAAGTTGAACCCTGTCCCCCCAACCCCCAATTGATCGGGTTGGGGAGGATTCACCTGTGAAGACATCAAATAAACAAAAACATAAAACCTTGTACTCGAATTAAACAAATGTATACAACTAGATTTCATCTTTAAAGAACCAATCAAGTGGCTCAACTTAAAATTCAAAGAGCCATAGTTCAAATTATCGAACTTTATTCTTATGCTTGCATATATTCTCTATTCACGCCTAGGGCCACCACCTTTTTGTTTAGGCATATCTATTGCTATTAGTATACGATTCTCTCTCCCAACTGTCACGGATAAAAATCTCACATCAGATAAGTCATAAGAGGGTCCTACACCTGGACTTATAAGCGGTACGGTAACGCTGCACATCTTATCAGACTGGCTTTTTGGTGACAAGTGATATCAGAGCCAACCCGAACCCCTATGATGTCTTGCCAAGCGCTCCGACTGAATGGAGTAGGCAAGGGGCTCCATATGTTACAAAGGCGTCACAGAATTTGGTGGATGTAAATGTCACGGATAAGAATCTCACATCAGATAAGTGATGAAAATGTCCTGAACTTATAAGCGGTGGCACTACACCCCCCATCAAACTAGTCTTTTGGGCAAAAAGTAATGACCCCGTGACACTAGGCTATCCTTTTCTCCTTTCTTCAACCATTGACACATGAAGCTTAGGTAAAAATATTCTCCTATGACTTTGGATCTTCATGTAGTTAATTAATTATGGCCTCTCCCAAGGCTGTTGTAACGTAATTTCGGGTCTATCTATACCTTACAATTAACAGCCTTGTTTAGCATTATGAACTCAAGTGGTAGTTTACTTGGCCGAAGCAGGTAGGAGTTAAGCAGATTGATCCGAGCATGTGGGTCATTTGTTTTGTTTTGTTTTTTTTGATTATTTTAGCCAAGAGCCAACAAGAGTTTAAACAAGACTCTACAAAAATACGTCAACAAAACAAAAATACCACACCTAACCTAACCCAACCTAACATCAACAAAAACTACATCAGCCATAAAAAAATCAACAAAAACTACATCAGCCTTGTGGGTCATTTCTTACCAATCTGATTAAATAATCTTGTTTCTTTGGATGTTAATGGAACATTTAGTTTATAATCTTACAATCATAAGTTTGTAGGTAAGAGATAGGCTATTCGGGACGTGATTTTTTTAAAGTTTAATTGACTAATATACATTTTTTAATGTAATTCATGTAGCCACTTTAGCAAAAGTCAATCTTAAGTGCGTAATTAATCCCCCCCCCCAATTATTAAAAGTTACTCTGAAAGTATTTTTGTCTTTCAATCTGAAATAATATGTCTTACATGGCTCATTTTATCTCTTGATATGAACTAGTTATTTAAGGATAACTATGTTTCGACTTAGAGATAAAGCCGAACGAAGTCGTTTGAACCTCTGATGGTTAGAAGTACAGGTTGTGGTCCTCTCCAACACCGATTCCGATACCTAAGTTAGTGTATGTAAGAGCCAACAGGAAGGTTTTGCATGTGAAAGGGCTGTAATGGAGGGTTATATATTGAAAGAGGGAGAGTTCCCATCAAAGGGCTTATGGGCTTAATTAATTTGAGCATTCATTGACTGGCTGGGTAACAAAGGCCAACTAGTCATAATATACGGTAAACTAATTGAGTGATTGGTTGTGCATAAAAATTGATATATATTCTTTAGAAACAATCTTTGCAATAATCTCATAGACTACATTCTTATAGTTTAGCTTAGGATTAAATTTTAGCTAAAAATTGTTATATTATTATACATTACATTTTCTACTTTTCTTTTCTTAGAAATTTACTCAACTAATAAAATACAGTACATCTTTTTTCAAATGTATTCTAATAGAATTCTTCTTCTTTTTTTTTTTCAAAAATAAAATTATATATTTTAACATAATTTGAGTCCTTTATTACTTTTTTTGTTGTTGCTATTAAAGGGTAACCCCCCCCCCAAAGTAAAAATTTACCTCAATTTCTAATCATTCGGAACCGAACAACACGTGACAATCGCTGGAGTTGTAATATTTATTATCAAAGCAATCAAATCACTACTATCAAGACTATATGCAACAAGAGAAAGTTTGACATGTTTGGTTTGGATGACAACGAGCCGTTATACAAGAACTGAATACTTGACCAATGCAAAGGTGATGAGATCTATACTATAGCTTGTTGTAATATCAACATGTTTCAGATTCAATATTTGTAGGTGACATTTGGATTGTATTTTAACAGCTAATCACTCGTGTATTATTTTATACTTTTAATATACTTGTATTACCCTTGTAAATAAAAAAAAAGGAAAAAAAAAAACAACACTTGACAATTCCTCATTCAAGGCTCTAGGTCTCTAGCTAAAGGGAGCTCTCAATGCAAACAACACTTGTCACTATAATCTCCCCCCTTATCTCCCAAGACTAAACCCATCCCCATCAATCAAATTCCAATTTGTCTATTAATAAATACAAAACTTATTTCTTCCAAATTTCAAACCCCATTTTCCCCACCACAAAACCCATCAAAACAAGTAAATACCCCCCCCCCCCTCCCAAGCCCCCACCACACCACCATCCCTCATCGCAAAATTGATCAAACAAAACTCGGGCGAATTATTCATAAACAAAAGAGGGCATATCATTATCAGACAGATGTCCCGGATATGGAGGGCAACGGAGGCGATTTTCCGGCGGCCGGAGCTGGGATTTCCGAATTTCCGGTGGTCGGAATTCAACTTGCCGAGGAGTTGGGGTTGGGGTTGGGGTTGGAACAGCGAGAACTTATGGTGGGTGATGGATAACGTCCTATGGACGGTGGTCACCGTGATCGAATCGCTGGCTTTGGCGACCTTTCTATGCTTATTCTTCACCTTTTGTGGTTGTACTCTCTGATTTGTAGCTACCATCTTTGTATGGGGTCTTTGTTGCTTCTTATGAATCGATATCAGCTAGTTTAACTGATAAAATTAGTAGCCGAGTATGAATATAGTTTAAATTCGGATTTTTATCTAATTTTGACATATTGTTTTTATCTTATATATATGGGAATATTCTTAGCTTATGTGATTTTCTAGCATTATTGTCCATGTAATGTTTTTTATATAGATTTTCGAGTTCTTATTTAAAAATGCTACTAAATTTTTTAAAATATTTTGTTGTCGATTTTAGGAATAAAAATAAGAAAATTCGAGCCAAGTATATGAAGAAGCGCGAAGGATGTAAATATTTGGAAAAAATAGGCAAGATTGACAATACAACGGGCACGTCAAGTTTTTATGCGGAAACTCAAATCAAAAGAAAACTACGGATGAACAAATGAAATCGAAAGTATCTTATTTTTATTTTAATTTCTTTTTTTTAAAGTGAGGGTCAGCGGATCAGGTCGGCGGATCAAAACTTTTACTCAAGTCTGATCCTCATCATAGTCAGGTACCCTCAATTTGATGGTCGGGGCAGGTCGAAGATAAAAATAGACCGACCCTGACCTTCATTTTTGAAGGTTGGGTCTAGGCAGGTCGGACAAATCCCCAACCCGTTGATCAAGTCTATTCTCTCCCCAACAAGTGATCCAAAAATTGCTTCTTGTAATCTCTCACAAAATACTTCTATCTCTCAATGTGTTTATGAATACCGGAGTGATCCAATTTTTTTAGATCCTTGGTATGTCCCCTTTATATAGGGGTAGGAAGGTTGGGATAAGGAAACCCTAGCCACCACGGTATCTTGGTCACCAAACCTCATCTTTCCAAAAAGGAAGAAAATCTTCAACCCAAAATATGAAAATAATATAATTTTCATAATATAAAAGATCTCAAATACACAATATGATCTTAGATTTCAAGTAGTCGGAAAAAAGGATTTGGGCCATAAACCCAACAATCCTATTGAACCTCATGAAATCGCCAAAAAAGAAGAGTAATGTATGTGTTCAAGGCCATAACTGTCAAATTAAGATCGAAACTGTCGGCAATTATGTGGTAGTTTAGTAGTGTGTGTGTGTGCGGTTTGATGTAGCAACCAACGCTATGGATTTTGTCACTCGGTAAGATTAGATAGGTTGTGCACGTTTCAAATTGGTCCATTTTCTTGCTTTGCTTCTTGAAGGAAAGAAGAGCAATGAGACAAGGAGATGACAAGAGTTGGAGGCTTGTAGCTAGATATTTTTCTCAATTATTGATGTATTTTTCATTTCCTAAAATTATATTTAGCATGTTTGGAAATATGAATTGTACATGGAGTTTCACATCACATACTCTAGTACCTAAGAAGGTTGGGTACTTTCATTAGTTTTTATTTTTTGAAAAAATATTTACTAGTTAAGGGTACGGCTATATATATATATATATATATATATATATATATATATATATATATATATATATATATATTAGTGTATAATCTTTGCAGTTTGATTTTGTATAGAATAATTGAAACTTTGTTAGTTTATTTGGATTTTTCAATTTAACAATATGCATGTGATGCTAAAATCAAATAAGTCAGTTATTTAAAAATTAATGAAGTGTCTTTTCTATTTTTAGTTAATTAGTTAAATCATCGCTCGCATTTCTATATGACATAACAGAAATGTTTGTGTCTCTTAACCTATGGGTTGTTCTAACTGCTTCTTTAAGCTGTGTAGTGACTGTATTTCTTCTTATTTGTAAGTGTTATACCCAACTAATAATCGAGAAAAAAATCAGTGACCTCACAGCAGATAGTAGACTACAGTTCATGAATAGCTTGTAGTTTTAGAGCAATGAAGTTGAAAAGAAGGTACTGACTTGAAGCACAATTTTATTTTATTATATTTTTTGGTTAATTTTCCATCTCATTTTTCTCAGTAGACCTTTAGACTTTATCTATCAATAAACACTTCCAACAAGCATAATGTCAGTCTAACAGAACCAAGTTTTTCCATTATCTCATCTAAATTATAATATTAATCATGTCTACCATAACTATTTGTTTATTATTTCGATAACATATCTACAGAATATCTATTTGAATATACCCCGTGCAAAGCACGGGCCCAGACTAGTAGAATAAGTTCTAAAATATGAAGGTTTAAAAAACTGAAAACGAAGCCAGTTGAGTTAGTTAACTAGTAGGTTTAAAATCTCAAAACAAAAAACTTTACAATTTTCTCATTTATTAATCGAACTTTGAAAATAGAAAATAGTTTGAACTTTTCTCAATTTTTAACTCATTTCAACAGGTCAAATATTTTGTACACCCTCACAATTAGAATTGAGAGAGAAAATTTTATCCGTGTGCAATAATTTGATTGGTATAATTTTAAATAGTTGTTCAAGTTAAAATTTTGCATATACTAACCATTTTGCACCTAAAAATAACAAATTCTATGTATTAGTTCTTTAGGCACACCAACGCATATTGGTTTCAAGTAATTTGTCACTTATTTCTCCTGGACAGGGTCTCAAATTTGAGTTTTATGAATGAAGAAGAATTAAAATGAAATAGTTATATCTTTTTGTGGACCAATAATAACTCAACTATATTAAAATAAAAACTTAGGGTCTGTTCTTTTCATAGGTAAATTGGGGTGAATAAAAGAGTGAAGTGAGTTAAAATAAGTTGAGGTGGGTTGAAATAGGTTGAAGTGGGTTGAAATTGGTTGAATTTTTTAATGTAATACATTGAACTTGATTAAAATAGTGAAAGTGCGTTGAAGTGGGTTGAAGTAGGTTGAAGTGAATTGACGTTGGTATTTTGAGATTGACCCAAGAAAAAATCAGGCCCTAAAAGGACCAAAATATATTAATATAGTAAACAATACAAAACATCACAAGATAGAAAAACCGAACTTGGAAGTCATGCTCATTGGATTGAAATCAAGGGGTTGTCGTTTGAAACCAAGGGAAAAGATTTTTCTTGCATTGATCGAAATTTATGTTAGCATATCCAAGTTTTATAGAGTAACTTGTATACCTTTAGCATATGAAAATATGACACATCTTCTTCAAATTTATCCAAATTCAATAGATTTCAACTGACAAGCATTGTTTTCTTAACTACTTGATACATTTTTCCTTCATGGCCAAGAATTTCAAAGTTGTATCAAAATTAAATATTTAGACATGCTTTAGTCACTGCAAGAAAATTCAAAACTTATACCGAAGATTCAAAGGTCTAAATAACATTTTTGAATCCATCCAAAATAGTTATAGATTATAACACATAAAAAAAAAACCCTTAAAAGTTCAATTTAAAATCCTTGAAAATTTGATAATGGAGTGAATAGTATTTTAGATACTTCTATAAAGTTGATGAGAGAATGTGATCAAAATAAAATGATTTGAAGTCCAATTACTTCGTTGGCGGATTGATCTTTCCTTCTGTTTTTAGGTGCTAGAAAAACTTTGATGTGTTTATTAATGCATTTCGGTAATGCACTTTCAAATAACCAGGTGGTTTAATCCATATATGATAATCTACAAAAATGCATATCAAGCACAATAAAGTGATTTACATAGACGCATGATAACTAGACATGTATAGTTATAAGTATAGTAATCATAATCATACGAACCTAACTTATAAAAAATTCTCAATTAGTGAAAGCGACAAGGGCTGATAAAATTGTCTTACTCGATTTTCTATATTTATCCGACCTAAAAATAGGATATAATCATAAATATATCATCCAAAATTTAAACCTAGATATAAGATTTTTTCTGTTTACATTATACGAAGTTGATTTTGACTCAAGTTTAAAAGTGTCCGATTAATTCAATCCCAAAAAATCGAATATAATCTTTGTATTCCAAATATTAGCAAGGGCATGATCATGCCTTTTGGTGCTGACTGTCATTGAAGCTGAGGCTTCTACGCGTTGGTTGACGGCCCACCCTGTCTCTCCCTCACTACACACCTGTCTCACCATTTCCAGTGCCTCTCTCTCTCATCTCTGTCTCTCTCTCCCCCCGCCCCCTCTCCCTCTTACCCCTCTCAAAATCCCAGCAGAACCCGACTTCAAAATCCCCTTCAACGGCTATCACCACAGACTCTAATTCAGCCCTCCAGAAACCCAAACCCTAATTTGACCAAAACCATACCTTCTCCACTATCCCTATCTCCCACTTTTTCTATCATTTGAGGGATACCCTTTTCTTCCCTTGTCAAGATTTTGTCGTTCCTGCTTCTTCTTTGAATACCCACTTCTTGAAACCCTAGAAAGTTGAATTCTTTCTTCTGTTGTATGGCATATGTGTATCATCATCCCAGCAATAATCAAGAGTTGATTGATCCTCGTTTTGTTGTTGGGTTTCTTCCTCGATCACCTGGGTTTATCTATCGCCCCATTTTACCCACTGTTCAGGTGTTGGACCCTCGGTTGGGTGTTGCATTACAATGCCACCCTTCTGTGATTATTCATATGGATGCTCAACGTTCTATCTCTCTTCGTCAGGTATGGGTTATCACAATTCTAGCTTCTGTCTTGGTATCTGCCCATTTTTTGATTGAAGATTATGGAATTGCTGACTTGGGGTTTTTTGGGTTGTTTCAGTTCATGGCAGAAGAAGGGTTGGTGCCGTCACCTGAGGAGGGGCAAAAGAGGAAAGTTGTTATTGAAAAACTTAAGGAGGTATCCCTCGTTGTGCCCTTTTTTTTTTTGTCTTTCTTTATGTGGTAATTGATTTTAGTGACCTATTGAAGTGGCATATGGGGTTGTCAAAAATGTGCTTCTGCTATATTTGAGAACCTGTTTTCTTGTAAGTAGTGGAGTGAATTGGAATGATCACACTGATACACTTTCTTCATTTCTTAAAGAATTGCCGATTTGGATTGATGATTTTGATGTAAAATCTGAGGAAATGCGTAGAAATGGTTGCGTGCGATGTGAAATTCTTGACGGAAATGTACAGAATAGTCATGCGAGAAGTGAAACTGGTAAGAATCATTAACAAGAAATCCTGAATTCTGGGATTGGACAGTTTGAAGTAGGAATAAGATGCCTTCTTGGGAGGGAGGGCATTTGGAGCAAGACATGTTTCTTCTTTGGTGAATTTTTTTTCCCTGTAGAGACTAATTTTTCCAATGCCAGTTATGAGTTATGACTTATTTCTTGTGACTATTTGTTTGCCGTATAGTATCTGGTTGGTTAGATATCCATGCTTCTATCTAGGATGAGTGTGTTCTTTTTTCTTTTTTCCTTTTGTTCTTTTTCCCTGTGATGTCCTTCAACTCCAATTGTGGGAGAACTCATGCTTTTATAGCTTCCTCCTTTGTATAGTGCTAAATTGTTCTGTTTATTCATATGATGACTGTTGCCATACTGCAGATAGTACGCTTGTGGATTCAGGAAGTTGCTAGACAGAGGGATCTTCCGGAAAATGTGGTTGAAGCTGCATCAGCAACTATATTAACTTTCGGATCTTATGGCCTTGGAGTAGGCTACTATTTATCTTTTTCTTCTATCTGAATGCTTGATTTTTTTATCTTCTCATTTGTTTGATAGTGTTTTTTTTTTTGGTGGCTGCTACACAAGATATACTGATATGTTGTGCCTTTCGCTTTTGATGGTTCTATGAACTGATAGAGGGTTAAATGCTTGTGTTTTCTTTCTAGTTTGGGGTGTTTTCATATCAAATTGATTTAACGGCTTTGGATCTTTATGCAAATGTGGCTTATTTTTAGTTTCAGGCTTCACCATTGTTAAGTGGCTTCAAATGCCACTTCTGTTATCATTCTTGATTGGATAACTCGATACAACACATGGCTTCAAAGCTCATCAGTCCAAGCCTACCATATAGATGACTATAAATGAGCCCCCCCCCCCCCCAAACAGAACAAAACAAAAAAGAAAAAAATTTAGACAGAATTGGTTGTTGCCTGAGCAGGAAATGCTCAATTTGTTATTTGAAGAATATTTCGTTCTGTCCTATGTGTTAAGCTTCAAGACTAGACATTTGCATGTGATTGAAAGGGCATCTTATGAAGGCGATGAGAAGCTATTGATGCTTAAGATTTACAACGAATGTTCTCAAAAGTGTTCTTATTTTTTACGGTGTCCCGTAGTAGATGAATGGAAGCATTCATTTAAGCTGATGTACTTGCCTTTAAGTGCCGGCAAATTTCTAAAACTGTTATGATATTGGATATCCCTGTGGTTTATGAATTTTTTTGTCTATTGTTTTGTCAGGTTCATGGGTCAGAGTCAGATATTGATGCTTTATGTATTGGCCCTTGGTTTGCTAGTATTGAAGTAAGCTTCTTTACATGCCTTTTTTATTGAATTTGTTGTGAGAATTATATTTAATGGACTTGCCTCATGTTGCTCTTCTACTTTGCAGGAGGACTTCTTTATTCATTTATATGATTTTCTTAAAAACACACCAGAGGTGTCTGATATCTACTGCATCAAAGGTGCTAAAGTGCCCCTAATGCGGTTTAAGTTAGAAGGGATTTCAGTTGACTTGCCGTATGCTCGGCTTCAAGTGATGTCTGTCCCTGAAGTAAGCTGTCTCTGCTGAAAGATAACTGTGCCTTTCGTTCTTTCAATACTCATAGACTGTAGTCTAAGTTGATATATGAATTCCTTGCCATCTTGTATTAATGCGTGGTTAATGCTTCATGTTCAATTTTGATTTTTGGTTAACTCTTTGTGCTTGGAATCTGATGTGTCTGAACATCTTAAATGCAGAATGTGGACTTGCTAAATCCAGTGTTTCTGACAAGTATAGATGAAGTTAGTTGGAAAAGCATATCTGGAGTACGTGTTAACCAATGTATCCTTCAACTTGTTCCAAATTTGAAGGTAATAGATCTTACTGTGACTGACTGCTATATTTCTTAACCACTTTTGCCCTATGGTTGAGACCACTTAATTGCCCATTTCTCTTCTGTGAAGTTATTGTTTTTAAGACTGGAGAGATATTGCTGTATTCTTTTTGCTGGGTGATCGATTTTACTATTCCAATGTGTTTTGGGCATTTTCTAGAGATATTCCCAGTTTCTTAAATATGGACAAATTGCTGTAGTGGTTTAGAGATGAAAATCCATGTTGCATGAGTTTTCCATGGAGGGGGATTGCAGTTTCTTTCCTTTGCTGCGATAGTTTCATTTTCCTTCTGTATCAACTTTCTTTTTCTTCTCAGCAACTTCGATTAATTTATAACATTCTTAGTCAGTACCTTCTTGGTTCCTTGTGAGCTTTAAGTATCTTGCCCATTTACCCTTAATATCCATTTCCGATTGCACTTTTCTTCTGGAGGGATTATCAGACTCTTTGTCTTTGTCTACTTTAGAAATTCGAATCTGCTGTTGCATTAACTTATCTCTTGCATGATTTACTAATTTTGCAGAATTTTCAGTCATTGCTGCGATGTATTAAGTTCTGGGCTAAAAGGCGTGGAGTATATGGCAATGTAAGTCATGTTTGCTCATACTTTCTCAGTTACTGATGTGTGTCTTGTGGCAATGCAACTCATCCTTGCTTGATGTAAGTGGATCATTTGAGAGCGATGTATTTGTACTTCGAACATTTTACCTGGATCATAGAACGTAAGAAAAATAATAAGCATCCATTTTCTTTTCCTGCATTCCCTGAATCTGCATTCTCCTTTCTTTAATCAACATTCACAGAAATGTTCAACGTGCCTGTTTTAGTGTTTACTATAGCCCAAAACACTAAAGCAATTGAAGAAGCAAGTAGTTTCTAGCATGAACTAGATCGAGCCTAATTGAATTGTCTGGGTGATTTTCTGTTGTCCTACTTAACTGTGCTTAAAATGCAATAAAGATTAGAATACCCAAAAGGTTGGCCTGCCTGGCTACCTCCTTTCCTGGCATAAAAGGTTGTTGCCATTCATTAAATAGTTGTCAGAGTCAGTACTTTGCCCTGGATAATGAAGTCTTCTTTTTCTATACAATCGCTTGTGCAACTTTACCCCTCGAAGTTGCAAACTACACAATGATGTTATTTACTTTTATGTGTATTCTTCCTAGCTTGTGTGCTGCATATCTTCATGAAGCCAACTAGCTCTAATACCCCCCCCCCAAAAACAAAAAAAGGGTTGGACTGGGGATCTCTGGCGTTACTCTGGTTTCTATTTTCGTGGTAGATACTGTTGGATATTGTATATGCGCATGCAGTTTCCCTTTTGATAGCCTTGGCTAGCCAGAGCATATGTTGTCTAGGTTCATGTTTTTCGAAGGAGAACTGCATTTTGATGTTGTGGGCTTTCTCATTCTTTTGGATGATCTTTTCGTTGTAATAGCTGTGGGATTCTCCGTCATAGTAGTATTTTCTTTTGGAGTAACCAGTGATGTTTGAGAGTAGGTTTCATTGGGGGGGGGGGTTCCAAGTTTCCTGGCCATAGCCCTTTGAATGTTAAAAGAAAGGGATTATTAGGGAAATTCATGAGATACTAGGGCTGATGTTATGGTCGTCAAACTTGATCCTGCAAACTTACCTTGTTTATCCATGTTTCAGAATCTTAATAGGAATCAGCTGACTGATCATATTATGGGGCGCTAAATGCCTGTATAGGTGAATATGATCTAGACTTGGCGAACATGATCAGGAGAGAGTGCAGCTTTTTGACTGGCTGTCTAATCTTGTACATTGGCTTGGAAACTGAGGATCTTTTGTTTCTTTTTCATTATGCGTTACATAGTCAATTATTTATGTGCTTGCATGGATTCTGTTTGGTGTTCTAGCCTTTAAATATGATATGCAGTACTTCTTTAAATATGATATGCAGTACTTCAGTATCGGTATATCACTAGTGGTAGCTGTTTTATCAGTACAGTAAAAATCATAGAAAGTGTCTTCACAGTTTGACAGAAGGAAAGTTGTGAATTGTGATAATAGGGCTAAGAACTAATCTGGCTGAGATTCGTCTGTTTTTAACTGCATCATTTAAACATCTTTAAACCTGATTACTTTTTATTTATCTTTTCAATAAGCTATTTTCCCAATTTGGTTACTTTTTAAGGTAGTCTCTACTTGTCCAGACATCTGATTGGCTGTGTTTATTTTCAGTTGTTTGGGTTCCTTGGAGGAGTACACTTGGCTATTCTAGCAGCTTTCGTTTGTCAGCGGAGCCTGAATGCTGGCCTATGTATCCTCGTGATGAGCTTCTTTGATGCATTTGCTGGTTGGCCTTGGCCTTTTCCTGTTGCCTTGCAAGATGGAGTGATGCAAATTCGTGAGGATTTTAATGAAAGAAGGTCTTGGATGCCGATTAGATTGCCTTGTACATATGAACACTGCCAGTCAAATATCACCAGAAGCACATTCAACCGAATCAAGGGAGAATTGGTTCGAGGACAGAACATAACTAGGGTTAGTCTCCTTGATACTAAACCTGTATTTTTTATGATGACTTAACCTTGGTAATTGCTGATGCTTGTGTAAGCCCGTACCCCCCCCCCCTCCTTTTTCGAGTGGATCAATTTTATGATGTGTTGACTTTATGCCTTGTATTCTTTGGCATTGCAGAACCTGTTGAGGCCTGATTTTGACTGGAGCGATCTATTTGAACCTTTTGTTTACCAGAAGACATATCCACGATTTCTAAAAATTTACCTTTCTGCTGGTGAGAAGGATGACTTGGTAGATTGGGTTGGGTGGGTGAAGTCACGCTTTCGTTCTCTCATTCTCAAGGTGAGTGGTTAACGTATTTGGAACTTGCACAGTTACGCTGCCTTTGGCACCTCCTAGGTACAGTATGTGCTGGCGTCTAATGGTATATAGCTGAATGGGGTCTGGGGCCTTCGGGTAGCTGCAAATTTAAAAACTGGATTATTTTTACATGGTTTGCATATATTTTTGAATTTGGCGTCACGGGTTGTTTTTCTTGAAGTTTTCAAAATTTTTGGCATCTATGCGTCTTCCAACTAGAGGATCCCAGCAGGCCTTAGGAGTTGGGACCCCATTTCCTTATTGATTCTAGCACCCCCCCCCCCACCCCCCCCAAAAAAAAAAACCAAAAACCCACACATACAGCATGCCTGTAGGCAATAGACTTAATGGCCAGCATATTCTAAATCCACTTTGGCATTTCGAAGAACCGAAGAACTCTGCGTGCATTTGCCGGAGTCCACATCTGAATCCTGTTGTTTAAAGATTCAAATTTATGCGGTCTATTTGCAGCTGGAGGATGTACAGGGTTTTTGCGACCCAAATCCAACAGAGTATGTAGAACCGGGGGACATCGAAACAGAGCCAGGTTTTGTCTTCTACTGGGGCCTAAACCCAAGCCGGCTAGCTCGCTTCAATGTACACTCAGTGGAAGATTATTTCTGGAAAAACATCACCAATGGCTACCAGGGAAAGGTGGGGAAGATGAGACTGACCATTGTCCAAGCTTTCAAAGCTGCCAAGCAGCACGAGTAAAGCGAAGGAGATGAAAGCATGCTCTAGAATTCCCGAATACGATCATGAAAGGATGCCTCTGTTTCTACGGCATCATCTCATACCAAACCATTTTGTCTGTTACGTCACCTGTGGAGGGGATCGCCCAGGTTCCTAGATATTAGGTTTGCTCAATTCTTTTTCCAGAAACCCAACATTTTTTTGGGTGGGAACATCTTCTTGTACATAGTCTTGGCACGCCTGAGGAAGTCGATTGTCAATGAGAGATAGATGGGGGAGACGTGGGAGGAGGGATTGTGGCTACTTCCAGTGGTTGGAGGATCATTGGGTTGTAGGGCTTTTATGTACATATGAATTTGAATCAATATCTGTTTTGGATTAGGTTTTTGCATATAAACTGATTCAATTGGCGGAAACATGTGCATAGACACACAACTTTGTAGTGCACATACTATCAAAGAGAAATGTACACAGATTTTACATAATTGCAAGTGCAGTATTCTGCCATCTTTTGTCAAGTGTTCATTTATCAGTTGATTGTGCTGTTTTGCACGTCTATGCCAGCATTTTTTTTTTCTTTTTAATATTGGATAGAAAAAAGATGCCAACTGCTCTAGCTTTTCCTGTCATGTAGTAATGGTAGTTGAAAAAAATGCATGTTATCCTCTGTTGTATGAATGTTGGTAAGTTGTAACAAGGTCCCATTTTTCAGATTGGAAGTTGGGGGTATTCACTCTCAGCTCTTACTTTAAGATTGAATTCTAGCAATAACATTGAATTCTCATTATCATAGGATGTAAGATTTTTGATAACGACTCAAGGAGGTTAACTAGAATTATGGAGATTCGAACCTCTATAAATCGTCACAATCACACATTGAGAGAGAGAGAGAGAGAGAGAGTGAAGTTTAGAGAGAAGAAAGAGGACATCCGGGGAAAGCCTTCTGGTAGCTCTGTTATTCCCCAAATCCCATGTGATACAATTGCCGTGGCGTTTGACTTGTCAGCTCATCTTTACTTTCCGTTATAAAAACAGAGTAAAACCTGTAAAATATCTATGAAAATACCTGTGGTGTAATGTTTAGCCTGTATCAGTTCTTCCCCCTTTTCAAGAGCCTTGTCCTCAGGCCTGGAATGCGGGATACTTGGCCTCAAAACCATCAAAATATTCTCAAGTTGCTAGTTCTATTGTAAGTCCCTACCATTGAGCCAAAACTTGCACAACAGCTTTGTTTTGTCTTTTCACCAATCTCTCCCCAGAATTTTCTCAGGTATCTTTGGGCCTCAGTGCTGCTACCTTGAACCCAATGTGTAGTATAAGAAGATTTTGGTAGTTGCCCCCTGAACTGCTTGAGTTGAGAAACATGCACTGTTGGATGAATCTGAGTTGTGACAGGCATATTTAATTTGTAAGCAAACTTGTCTACCTTGTCAATACTATGGAATGGACCAAAATATTTTGGCCCCAGTTCTGTGTTGCTTCTGTGCTGGACACTGGTCTGCCTGACTAGTCCCCAATCTGAAACACTCTATCAGTCATCCCTTCATAAGCTAGCTGCTTCATTCAATGTTGAGCCATAACCAAGTTTTTCTTGAGAAGATTGATCATCGGTTCCTTGTTTTGCATTGATCTGTGAACTACTAGACGATATGATTTGCCTGAAATGTAAGGAAGGTGTAATGGAGGAGACTGATTATATACCACTTCGTATGGAGTCATTTGGAGGTAGAATGGAAGGTAGTGTTATACCACCATTCAGCTAAGCCCAGGCACTTTGCCGACTCTTTTTGGGTTCTGTACACAGATACATCTCAAGTAGGTTTGCAAGTACCTCTTCAGAACTCTAGTCTCACCATCTGTCTAAGGATGGTATGCTGAGGATAGTAAAAGGTGCACACCAAGTACAGAGAATAGAGCTTGCCCAAATGAACTGATAAAAGTAGCGCTCCTATCACTCACTATGCTTTTGGATACCGCATGCAGTTTGAAGATGTTATCTAGGTAAGCTTGTAGCATACCTACTTGAATACCAAGCAGTTGGTGAATTATGCATCCACTGTAATAACTTAGCCCTCAAGCTTGTGTCAGCTCCCACCACTAGTTTGTCATTTTCCTTCAATTGTCCATTACTGAGTTGATCCTTTGGAAAAACATTGGGGTCTTCTTGTTTTTGCCATATGATGTGCTGCAATGCGGGGTCAATCCATGGAAATAAAACAATCGTAACTGGGAATTATTGTTGCTGTCAGAAAAGAAGTTGGAAACTTGTCGTGTAATATTTGCCAAAAAATTACATGAGATTTTGGGATCTAGAAATTAAATCCTTGAAGATTTCCTCAATTGACTAAAGAAATGTGTATAAATAAAAATAAACCCATGCAGGCATCAATTGGCGCAGAACCGTAAAAGAGGTACTACTCCCACCCCATAAACTCGCAGAATTATTTTTTTTTCAAGTATAGATAATTGCTTTAATTTTAGAGGTAAAGTTATTCATATTTATTCGATGCACATTCTTTTTAGATATACTCAAATCAGGTGTCAATATTGTATGATCTTATAAAAGGTGTTTGTAAGACCAACCTCCCCTTTATTTTTTTATTTTTTTTTTCAAATGATGGCTCAAAAATAAATACTTTTTAAATAAAAACAATAATGCATTAGGCATATCATGTGAAAAAAATTATTTTTTGTGGGTCTCTTGAAAAACCTCTATACGGCAGGAATGCCTATAGAAGTAAGGTTGTCCACATTTGGATTTTTTCAGATCCCGTGTAAGCGGAACTTACACTAGGAGGTGTTGTTGCCGTTGTTATATCATGTGAAAAAAATGGATTTTAACAAAAGTTCAATTTTTTTAAAAAATTTTTTGAAAGACCCAAGTTATGATTCAATTCAACCAAAGGTTAGAACGAATGATTCAAGGCTGTTATGATAGGTTATATTAGAATCTAAAGGTTATTAGACTCTTGAGCAATGTGTTCTATTTTCTGGCAGGTATATCATCACCAACAAGCACAATTTTCTCAAAGGAGTTACTCTTACAGGTTACAACCAACATGAACGTCCCTTCACTCAAAACCACAGCCATTTTCACCATTCTAACTACCACATTTCTCATCCCCATTGAATGTTCAAGAACAACCCCTCTTGAAGATGAACGTTTTGTGACAAAAGTCTGTAAGAAAACACCCTACTTTGATCTCTGCATGACCATCTTGTTCCCAGACAGCAGGAGCTATGGAGCCGATGCCAAAGGGCTTGCCAAGATAGTGATCGGGAGAGATTGGAATGTCGCGAAAGAAATTCAAGCTCAAGCTTGGAGTTTGGCTCACGATGGAAGAAAATCGCACGATGTGAGGTCAAAATGTGGCAAATGTGCTGTGGAGTACAATGAGATTGTGCTTCAGTTGATTCCAAGAGCTATGAGAATGATTGATGCTAGGAAATATGGAGTTTCAATTGAAGAGCTCAAAGATGCAGCAAGGAAGGCTAAAGCTTGTGATGAACAGTTCAAAGGGAAGGGGGCATCACCTATTATTAATATGAGTGTGCATGACATTTCTCTTGTTGCTGTGGCTATTATCAAGCTCATATAGTTTCGGTTTCTCTATGTGTGATGTAGGGTTTCCTTTCAGTTTGGACTGTTTGTCAATAACAATGTTACAAGTTGAAAGTTTGGCTCTTGTATATAAAGTTCTACCATCATTGTGAAAAATCGTTTAAATCTGATCTGGGTGAAATATTTTACATAAAATGGGTTTATATGAAGTGGTGGTTCTAGGCATATAGATTAAAGGTGTTTATCTATTGAACTACCCATTTTATGTTCATATCTATCAATCTAATACTTTTAAATATAGATTATTACAAAAAATTTTGGACTAAGGGTGTCCATGCATACCCCAACCTTAGTCATAGATCCGCCACTATCTATCATGTTAATAGGAGTTGTTCAAGTTCGGATTCTGTTGGCTCATAACATCTTAGTTCAAGTCGGATTGACATAAAATTGATCCATATTAAAGAGAGCATGTATTTTTGAGCCGTTGGAATATCCCTAAAATTCTCTCAAAAGTAGATATTGTCATAATCAGATCACTCGACATGGGTTTGAATGAGTGATTTTTTTTTTGGTTTACTAATAAGACAAGTTATTCTCCAAATTCAGCTGAAGAATAAACAGGGTGACATCAGATTATTAGTCAGTTTGAGGTTGGGCCAACCCAACACATGTCCAAATGGGTTTTTGCCTCTGATTTAGGTTTTGAATAAGTTTCAAATAGTGTGAATGTGCAATTACATTAGCTGTGATCCAAAGTGACTGACAGTTCCTCCTCCTATTCCTCAAATACACAAAAAAAGGAAAAAAAAAAAGTCTTTCAATTTCCTCACAACATTTATGCTCAAGCAAAGCTATGTACACATTTCAAATCAACCCCCCCCCCCCGGGGGCCTCTTTTATTGGTGATATAGGTGTTTTCACACAATCTTGAGCAGCATTTGAATGTGGGAAACTACTGGACACCCTCAGCTGTCATCCATAGTCAGCCAACTGCACTTCTGACTTGTTCCCCGGTCTCGGAACCGGATACCCTCTCCATCGATCTACGACAAGTCCACCATGACAAGCGCAGAAGAAAATAAGAGAATTAGCATTGAGAGGGAATGGATCAATAAGAAGCACATTTCAACGAAAATGCAAATCTAATGCAAAATAAGATACGCAGAATTCAAGAATACCTCAAAGATTTATAGTCGGGTTCATTGACATTGCTTGCGTATGGGATGGTGTCTGTATGTTCCTGAAGAGAAACAGCACTACCCTCTGTTGCCCCAGATGAGATAGGAGATCCCTCGAAGTTTGCAGCCGAATGAATCCTGATTGTCTTCACTGAAATTCCTGCAAAATGATAGACACCACGATTTTTATTTTTCTTTTTTAGCCAGTTGGTAGTCATCCCATTCCAATCATTAAGTTATCCACATGAATTGACAATCAAAGATGCATAATGATGTGTTCAATCTACAAGGAGTATAATCCTCTAGAAGGCTAGGAACAGTGTGCAACGGGAAGTTAAACACGATGTTTGAGCTTCAAGGCATGGCCAAAGAATATGAGTACTCACATCTGTGCATTCTAAACATTTGGGTTCACAAGCATGGAGCAAGAAAAAAGGACCAAGGACTACATACCAAAGTTCAAATTGTTGAATAAAGCAGCAATGAACAATGTGACAGACACAAAGCAGACAGATAAGTGATAGCCTTTGATTTCAGAAGTATTATGGTGTTTAAATGCCTAGAATGGCATAACAAGATAATAAAAGGCAATTCCATGCCAATTCTAGCATGCAAAAAACGCAACTATTACCAAAAGAATAAGTTTACACCATTAACGAACAGAAAAACTTACAGCATGATCTAAGCATTATAATCAGAGAAGAAAAAAGCATACAGGACAAAGCAATGAGATTGAGACCACCTACCAACCATATGAATCGAAAAATGCACTCAAGAGTATAAACTGAATGTAAGGAAATCATATCCATGTAAGGCAACCAACCTTGAGAAAGTAAAACTAATGCGAACAACACAGTGAGCAGAGTGGCAAATGAATTGCTTTTCCATGATGCAGCCTTTGCTTCTTTTGCCTTCTTCAGTGCTTTCATTCGCTCAATTCTTGCACGTTTAAGTTTAGCTAATTCATGGAGTTCCCTGATCAACTTTTGATCTGCTGAGTCCAACGAAATACCCCTGGGAGGCCGCGGTGGCCTTGGGGGCTTCTTAGCGCTCATTGCTTTCGGCTTCTCCTTCACTTGCTTCTCCTCAGTAGCATCTCCACTCCTTTCCTCCCCGCCCTTCCTATCTACTACCTTTGATTTCACACTTTCCAACCCATCAACGTAACTCGAATTAGCAGACGAAATCACTCCTTCACCCTTAGTCAACCCGTTACACTTTTGATCCTCACCATGAACAGGCTGAGAATACAGTTGATTCATCCTAATGGGGCCAAACACAAGACCTCCACTTGAAGCTACCTCATCACTCGATCTACCCTTTTCAAGATCAATATCAAAATGCCCGTTGTTTGAACTGATGTTATCCATCCCAGCACCCATAATTTATCTCCCCCACAATGACAGAAAACTCATATCCTTTATTAAAATGCAGATAAAACCCACAAAATCTTAAATAAATCACCCAGAAGATCCAAGATATTACTTGAATATGGTGCTGGAGGAGAGAACAACCCCTGCAATTACAATTAAAGCTTTTAATGCAAACTCAAATATAACCCAACAATGAAGCAAAGAAGCACCAAACCCGCTTCAGAAAACACCTCAATTTGCTTTATACTACAGACAGACCGAACTCAATTGAGCTTATAAAAGTCTTGCAATTAATGAACCCTAAGATTTCCCAAATACCATAAATAAAAAATTGCCCAAATCCAAACCCATTAATTAATTAATGAAGCTGGATTCACGGTGTCAATGCTATAAACAAATTGAATTAAATAGCAGTATCAACAGATGGAAATTACCCTTTTGAGGAAACAGAGGATGCGGCAGATCCGCAGCCAACAATTTAGAATTGCAGCTAAAACGAGGGTACTAAATGAGTCTGAAGAAATCCCAAATCTGATCGCAATAACTTGGATTCTTCCCGAATAATGGAGAGAGAGAGAGAGAGACAGAGAGAATTAAAAATGGCAGAATTCCAGGGTGAGACTTGACTGGTACGAGTGATTGAGTGTATGACAGAGTCAGACGGGAGAAGTCTATTCGATCCTCCTTATCAGTCTTCTTCCCTCGTTCACGACTGGATTAAAACACGGATTAGAAAGGACACATTTTTGAATGACCAACGGGAATCAGAAATCTGAGGTTCATTGTCACCGACACTTTTTAGCCCTGTAATTGGTTTTTATTTTTTTTATTATTAATTGCATTTTTGTTTAGCTCTGTTTTTTTTCTTTTTTGGGATATCTGGGGCGTAATTTGGGGGGTTACTAAGGTATTGCGTTCACATTGAAAAGGAGTGTTACAAAAGTGACGAACTGCTATGTTACAATTGGATTCATACTTGTAAAAATTGATACATAATATATCGTGACATTGCAACTAAATATAATACAACCCACATCGGTATTACATTCGAAGAGGACCCTTTTTTAACTGTAAGTTTAGCGTTATTCAAATTCAGTACTTCGCAATTCCTCTTTTGACCTAAGGACTCGTAGTTAGTGCCTTGTTGAGTTTGATGATGATCACTGCGAATACAACATTTAATCTCTTTCTGTAAATGCAATCTTTCCTACACCAAACAACTGAATTGGAGTGAACTAGGTTATGATCATACCTATCCTCAATCAGAAATGCTCTGTTTGTGCTTTGTAGAAATCTCTTTGTTTTCTTTTGTTTCCTTCGATATCCCTTTAATCTACTTTTCTGCCCTTTTTTTCCTGCTATAGGCTTCTACTGAGAATTGGAAAGCATTTGTCTTTTCATTGTCTTGATTGTCCTCCACCATGCTTTGCGTCATTTGACTTGCTAAGTCAGTTCAGCAAATCTAAAGATCATGTAGGCCATTGAGTATTTATCATAGACTTCGATCCTACGTGTTCAGTCTGTTTAAAAGCTGTTTGAGATAAATGGAGAGGTCTCAGTGGACATTTCCTTTTGTTTGCTTCCGAAGGCCGAAAAGCAATGCTAGATTTGTCATGCGCTTTAAATGAAGGAAAAGTCGAAGATGTGATGAAGCTAGTGCAATCACAATGCTCGTCGCATGCCATAGTTGTTAATGTGGAATTAGACGTGGTGCTCCATTTGTCAAAATCTCGGATAGAATTGCTCCTGTGAGTATCCCCCTAGCTATTTGCTTCTTCTCAAACCCCCTATGTCACTTGCTGTACTTTGGTTGGATTGTGTTGGATTATCCAATTCCATCTCCATATAGGAGTCATCACCATATCCCTTTTCCACATTCGTATTACATTGGCAGAGGACCCTCTTCCGCATTAAAAGGAACTGTTACAAAAGTGGCTAACTCCTATGTTACATAGTTGGATTCATGTCTGCAAACATTGATACAAAATATATGGTGACATTGCAACCAAACATAATACATTCCACATCGGTATTACATTGGCAGAGGACCCTTTTTTTGCTATAAGTTTATCGTCATTCAGATTCAGTAAATCGCACATCCTCTTTTGACCTAGGGACTCATGGTTAGTGCTTTGTTGAGTTTGATGATGATCACAGCGAATACAATGTCTAATCTCTTTATGTAATTGCAATCTTCCGTGCACCAGACAACTGAATTAGAGTGAATTAAGTCACTATTATATCTATCCTCAACTAGAAATGCTATGTTTGTTCTTTGTAGAAATCTCTTGATTTTAATTTCTTTTATTTCCTTTGATATCTCTTTAATCTAGTTTTATGCCCATTTTCACCTGCTATGGGCTTCTATTGAGAATTGGAAAGCTTTTGTCTTTCCATCGCCTTGATTGTCCTCCACCATGCTTTGCGTCATTTGACTTGGTGAGTCATCTTGGTAAATCCGAATACCTTGTTGGCCATTGAGCATTTATCATAGACCTCAATCCTACTACCTTGTTCAATTTGTTTAAAAGCTGTTTGAGATAATGGAGAGGTCTTAGTGGACATTTCCTTTTGTTTGCTTCTGAAGGCTGAAAAGCAATGCTAGATTCTTCATCTACTTTAAATGAATGACAAGTCGAAGATGTGATGAAGCTAGTGCAATCGCGAGGCTCCTCGCATGTCATGGTTGTTAATGTGGAATTAGACGTGGTGCTCCATTTGTCAAAATTTCGAATAGAATTGCTCCTATGAGTATCCCCCTGGCTATATAGTTGCTTTTCCTCACTCCAAACGCCCTATGTCACTTACTGTACTTTGGTTGTTTGTATTGGATTATCCGATTCTATCTCCATATAGGAGTCATCACCAGATCCCTCTTCCACATTCGTAGCAAGAGCCTTAGGTTTGTTACAAGTGACAGTATTGGAAGCGGATTTAAGATTAGGCATAGTGCTCGGACTCATACTACATGTAAAACATTTCTAATTGACTAAGTGGACATCTACTCAATATTGTTTTTTTTTTTTTGTGGACATTTCCAAATGTTGCAAACGAATGAATTGGATTATACATATAACACATCATACATTGAAACTTGAACAAAATGGTGAGTGTATCACTTGGGAGTGTCCCAAAAGATAATAAGACAAAACAAAATTCTAAATATAGTTTTTGAAGAGGTTGAATGTCTTTTTGTTCAATGAGTACATAGAGTCCAACCTCAGTGCAGATTGATGACCTAGCTAGCATGTTGATTTACAATCACATAATTGTTTTGGAACTTTTGAAACTAGTTACTTGTTAAATAATACAACATTCATTCTTGAAAATAGCTGGCAAACAGGTCTGGTTAGGTCTATTCATTTAATAAATGGGTCAATTTTATATTGGCCTTGAAAATAGCTTAGATTTGCCTAAAACTGGAAGATAACATGTTTTCATGTTAAAGAGTCATATCGTGTCGACATCATGTCGAAATCGGTTCGGTTCAAGTCGGATTCAGGTTTCTCTCAATAACTTCGGTCATATCCGTATCTTTGAAAAAAATGTGTTGTTACAATCATTAGATTGAACGAGCCAAGTACACAACAAAACCCACTGAACACCTCTCACAACAGAATTGATGAATATACAATTCAAAAGGACCAGCAACATCTACAAAGTAGAATCAGGTGACAATTTTATAATGCTATAGCATGCATTTTATGGGATTTTCAAAGACTCTGATGAAATCTTCAGGGCCTAAACTTACACTATCTTTCCAGCTATCTGTTTCAAAAGGCATTGGCGTCTTCATCATGATCCACTACAAAAGCTCAGCTGGTTTTTCAACAATTTTTTTAAATCCACCAATTAGTCGATGATCATGTCTCACAATAAATCACTGTAAAATGTAATGTGACTTTTAATAAAAATAAGAAAAGTAAATTATGAGCTGAAATAATATTACTCACAAGTAACAAAAGATTAATCCTTTCCAAAACAATGTCACTATTTACGAAATAAATGTCACGATTTATCGGCATGCAATATTTCTCATACAGCGACAAGTATCCACGCTTATAGAAGTTATAGACATATCAACGGGTAAAGTCTATGATAGTATCAAGGCCACTGTACCGAAGTCTAGGTCTAAATATACGATAATATTCACAAAAACTTTACTAGGTAAATGAAATATGCTAACACATGCTCGTATTTTTAATGGAACTTATATGTCATTAGGATGGATCTATGTTGAGCATTGGGCTATCCGTGGACACCCTTAACTAAAAAATTTTTAATAAGCTATATTTTGAGTGGGGTTAGATTGGTATATATGGACACTCGTGATAGAAAGCCTATACTATACGACTGAGAACACATACTCTTAGAAGACACATCAGCAAATAAATATTTAAAAAATAGATTATAGGATAAATGCACCTGGAAAAATATACATAAATAAAATATGAGAGCACATACTCTCGAGTGTACCTAATAATTTGTCCTCCTGATAAAATGAGTAGTTTAATAAATAGACACCCCTGTTTTATATGTCCAGATCCGCCATTATGTTAGATTGCATTGGCTCCAAATTAAAAGTTCAAGACCACAATTTTATGCAACATTACATGAGTTCTGCATGTTCTCCCGATACTTGTGGATCACATCAGTACATTGCATGTCAGTTTCTTGCATGCTGAGATTTGGCATTTAAACACAGCAAGATAACTAAGAGAGCTAGCACACAAGTTAATTTAAAGATATTTTAATTTTTGAAATCAAATCATTAATTAGTTATTAGTGCAACTTTCAAATTTTAAGAAATGCACTGAGTTGAAGATTCAACATAATAGCTGTCATTTAAATATAATTCAAAGAAAATGTTGGCTTATGGTTGGATTTTAAAAAGTACTCATATACATACATACATACATACATACATACATACATACATATATATATATATATATATATATATATATATATAGATTCCATCAAACTAGAGAAATATAGTAAATTCTTTGAAGAGATCGATTGACAAATTACAGATTGTGTGAAGTAAATCAACACAAAATAAATAAACAAAAGAACTATTTTTACCATTTCTAATTTTATTAAACATTTTGCAAACTTATAGAAAAATAGCAGCACTTATATTGCTTAATGTCCATGAAAATTATATTTCCGATCTCATTGGCAAAAAATATTTTCCGAAAAAAATAGTGAGAAAAAAGTGTAGGCTCCATGCCACTTTATGGGCAATTTGTTTTTTTCTTTTTTAAATAAAGATAAACATGTCCAACCCATTAGGTCTCTATCTCAGGAGTCATCAATTGGTCATACAACGGGCCGGGGAGGAGGGAAACTACTTTGGATACCAAAAAGCTCAGTCCAACAACAAGCCCAACCGCATAACTGTGCACAAAACACAACATATGCATCTCTCCAATTGAACTCAGGTGGAGAGTGTAAGAAAGGCAACACCTAACCATCCAGCCAAGTGCTCCTCAGTAAGTAATTTGGTAACTTGAATATACAAATATTAGTCAATATTAACTTTAAAAATTTAAAACAAAAGCAAAAATGGAATTGAGATGCTAAAATGCCCTACTAATTGATTCAATAAATCGCAGGAATGGAATCATACGAAGGATAATACCAAATACCACAAATAATACCTACCCACTTTCATTTTCTCTTTTTAATGCAATTTTTATTCTCTTTTCGTTTCTTTTGCCCTTATTTTTTTGGAGGGGGGGGGGCGCTGAGAGAAGAACCCTACCCACTTGGGATTGTTTGAGAATTAATAATCTCCATTGCCACCGTTAATTCAGGTGACAGCTAAAAGTGCAATAATCAATGGCTTATAGTAAAGTAGGTGAGGCATTAATTTGATGGAAAGATTGATGCCTATGAGTTTGTGCTAGATAGATTGTGACCAACCAATATAGATTGGTTCAAGCGATTTGACACTTGTCCCTTCAAATAAAGTATCAGATTCAAATCTTGTGAATGGAGAAAATTCATAGTAAGAGAGTTCTACCCCTTTATAAACCAACAGTAGCTCGACTTTGGTAATATAGAGACCTAGTACCAAAAAAAGGCAAAAAAAAAAGATTGTAACCAAACTTGGTCAAAGACTATAACATATTGATAAAATTCTGCTTCTATAAACACATTATTTGAGGACCTATGTCTAACCTAATTTTCAAATTTTAATCCACAAATATTTACTTATCCAACTTGAAATGAACTGCATACAAAGCAATATGCAAGCTAGTCTCGGGAAGTGGGCAAAGATGGAGCCATGTCCATAAATAGATTGAGCTCTTCCATTATAAATTTTATCTTCACAATACACAAACTCAATACCTACATGAACTAACCTGCGTTGATGCTGTTAATGTAAATTCTAACGAGGTTGGTGCAAATATGTTGAAGAAGAGGATGTGAACTGCCTTATTCATTGTGTTGTAATTTTGTTCAAATTAATCATGTAAAGCATAACCCTAATGAGTTTCTATTTTCTAATAGTTGGCGATGGAACAAAGTTTTACAGATGAGCAGATGATCACAGAGATGATTTGGGTTTGGATTGATGATTATTTTGGATGGATAAGTGTTCTGACTTCATTCATAGGATTGCTAGGCACAGCCTTCTCATCTCAAGAGAGTGGAGACCAAACCTCCACCCGTATGCTCTTCATTAATTAAGGTAGAAATTTAACAATCTTGTTTTTATCGACCTTATTTCGAAAAGAATAAGATTGACATAAGACTTCACAATAAATTTCTACGTCAGCACCAAACTGCCCAAATTTCAGAGCCTCAGAGGTAAGCAAACAAGTTGCCATTTAAGAGAGAGAGAGAGAGAAATTATTGTCTTTTAGGGTTTCCATTTCATTTCCACTCTTCACTCCTTGAAGAAAAATATCACTCATTCTCACGTCTTCTCAGTCTTCATATCTTGATATCAATACTTAGCTTATTTCCGATCAATGTATACAACAAGCACGTATGAAATCATGGGGAATCATTATCTTAGCTTATTAGTTCCTACGTAGGATACCGATGGGAATGGACAGTTAGCAAACAAGCAAGTAGGATACCGATGTTATGCCATTTATACAAGAAGCACGTAGGAAATCATTATCTTAGCTTATTAGTAGCGGAAATACAAACACAAAAAAAAAAAAATGTTGTTTCTGATAAATTTTTCCATATGCTAACATCGGTCTTTCCTCTCATCTTTTTATAACTCCTTTCATTAACTTATCATGCTCCGCCCGTCTTTGAAAACTAAACAGCCAAGTATACTGAAACACTTTCTTGGAACCACGACATGAGTGAGGTCCATTATATTCGTCTAGAACCGGCTGCCCCCGGGCCACGGGCAGTAGTGGGTAACTAATTTCAAATGCGGCACGGGTCTTGCGGGTGTATGAGGAACAGGGTCGCGACCACCACCCATTTAAAGATGGTTGGGTCAGAAAAGAGCAACAAAGGGGTCCCATCTTACGCAAATAATCCGTGGTTCTGTCGCACACAAGAATAATTGACTTTCTTTTTTTAATTCTAAGGGGTTCGGGAAATGCTGCCATAAGATCACAAAATCCATCCGTGTTATTGCTGAATTTGAAAACAGATAGAGCGACAATCCACATGGACAAGAATGGCTTCATTTCAACCCGATTAATCCAACATACTGATCACATATACAACCTATGGTCCCACAAGGGACTCATTTCGACGTGGGTGACAAAATGCATAAACAATAAAACAAGTCCCTTCACACCTTGGACACAAGACTGGTTACCTCAGTATTATTTTGACATTTTATTTGATTTGATAGGGAATTTTGCAGAATGATCATGTGGGAATTAGCTCCACAAGCAGCTTGAAAAAATAGTTACCAACGAAGCAAAAGCAGATGGAGAATGAGCAAAGGCGAAGAAACTAAAACTTGAAGATAGCAGCTCCACTAGAAGGCTTTGAAGCAAAAACATAAAGCCCGAGATCATCCTTACTAATTATACCCTTGTCGATCCTCGACTTGTAGAAGTTCTCCTGATAGAGATAGAGAGAAATGGAGACGGCTAGATTATATTCAATTGCATAGCTTACCTTAGATCAGGATTAAGGTTTTGGAGATTGAACTTACCTTCAAATCATTGATGAATTGTTGCACTATGCTTTCTTTTACCAAGGAAACAGTGCAGCCACCCCACCCAGCACCTGTGAGCCTTGATCCAAGAGCACCTTTCTCACAGCAAACTTTGACAAGTTCTTCCAACTCCTGACAGCTGCATTCAGGATACTCACAAGATTGAGCAAAAACAAGTCAATCAACCAAGATTCAAGGCCATTAGCATATGATTAGATGGGATGTAATATCTAAACTTCTGCATTTATTGCGAAAGTAGTCATGACACACTCTTTCAGAAGGGGGGAAGGGGGATTGTCTATTCTTAAAGCCCTAAAAGTGAGATTTTCCATCGCTAATTCACTATTGCAGTAAAAGTTGGTTTCAAATGTTCGTAATTTCATTACCCGGGCATAGAAGAAAGGTTATGACAGCTCCTACAATATCCAAACGGCTGTCAACACTTTCCTCATCCACACCTGACTCTTCAGTGCTGCACTGCGGCACATGCAAGGACCAGACAATCTTAATGCCAATAATTTTTTATTTTTGAAGGAATTTGTGCAGGGGCCACAGGAAAGACCCGCAGCCAATTCACGAAACTCAAATTCCCTTAATGTAACTGGCTCCAACATTATTGAATATACGTCTTCTATTATTTTGTTCAGCAGAGGGAGAGAGAGGCAGAAGGGAGAAGATAACATATCAAAAATTGTGGCAATGTATTATCCCTCCCCCCTTGTCAAACATCACATGCTTCAAGCTTAATCACTCACAGCATCAGGAGTTCATGATCTAAAGACGAACCAAGGATGCTTATGTTAACAATGTGCTGCACTCTCGTCGTCTAAAATTTTGATTTAACATGATTCCTGTCTTTTTAACAGTTATCAGGCCCAAAACAACCGACACATTGAACTAGTTTAGCACTTGAAGAAGAATGGTCTATACCTGCATTCATATAAAACGCTGCAGCTATAATGACTTTCATTCATGAGATTACCGAGCTTCTTGAGCATATCCTCCTCACTGCAATGACAGGCCATTACTAGTAAACATCAAGATACTGGTAACGCACTTTTAATTAAACTAGGGCAGATGATTGGTGAAATCAATTAGAAGTTGTCATGAACCCATGTGGCCAGTGGTCTCTTTATTACTTCAACTCATATCATTTCATAGATGACAGTTCTCTATAAGTTGAAGCAGAACATCACACACAAAAATGAAAGGACTGCATATAAAAGGAATGCTCAGAAATTCAGCCTATAAGTGATATGACTGACCTCAAATTTGAGGAAACTGTATCCTTGAAAGCATGCACGCGCTTGGCTTCCGAGTACACATGAGCAGCTCTCTGAAAAACGAATATTAGGATTATGCAGCACTTTCAATAGGACTAGAAATTTCAAACTATCTCAAAAGTGTGAATCAAGAGTTAGAACACCAATAATTGAGTCACTCATCGAAAGTTATACTATCACTTCGTACGAACAGCAAAAATGAGAGTTCACCATCAGGCTGCAATGGCCACGACCAATGATGACTTTAGAAAGATACCAGAGTCCCTCCTGCACCCCCCCCCCCCCCAAAAAAAACAAAGAAAAAAATAACAGGAAAGGGACTAGGTACCAACTTGAGTGGATTTTAGACCACAGGTCTACAAGTTATAACATCACACTGCTGGACTCACCATGCATACTAGGAGCTGAGGAGGCAAGGCAACAAAAACCCCAAAATATGCATCCCAATTTATGAAGTAGGCTAGCACATGAAGGAAAAGCAAAAGAAATCAGAGAAAAACAAATTATTAAAAACATTGCACAAATGCCAATAACCAACACATGTTGTCGAGTATCAACTATAAGGATCTGTGTTAAAAATAATGCCAGCAATCAGCAGTCTAGAGAATTACATCAACAAGATAGGCAACACCAATTTGCATGAATTGAAGAGGCGATCTAAGCGGAAAATTCTGGAGTAATATTTTGGTAAAGATGAGTGATAAAAGCAAGGATTAAAAGTACTATACCTGATGCAACTTATAGTGCTTGGCAGCCTTCAGAACATCCAAAGAGCTTGAGGAGTTGCTGAAGATTGACTGTAGACTTTCATTTGTGATTTTCTCAATTTCTTCAGCTGTGTATGGTTCTTGTTTCAGATGCTCCTAGATCAACAGAAAAGATCATATCATCAAAACAGTCATGAGTGAGAAGTTTCCAATTTTTAGGGGGTCAGAGGATGGGCCACTGTTGTGGCCCAGGACAAGGAAGGGGTTGCTTTATAAGCCTGGATATTATTGTCACTATTTATGGGAGTCTGCTTCACAATAAATCAGTGAAAGAGAATGAACGAAAGGGGAAATCTTACACAGGTAACCTAGTTTGACAACTTCAATAAGGCACCAAAAGATTTCATTTTTTATTGCAAAGCACCCTGGACAATTCTAAAAACTACTTGTGAGGATCTTTCTTTCATGTTAATGATCACCAAAATATGATATGACACTGACTTCAACATCAACAGTACGCAGAGGCAATAAACTTCACAGTGATACAGCATTTCTCAGAGTTTACACAATTCTTTAAATTGAAGGCAACATATTATTTTTTGATTTCCAGCAATCAAAGAAGTGCGTACCACTAAGCTATGGGTTATGCATACAGAATTCAGTATCATTACACATGAATGGGTAAATACCTTAACAGCTACGACAGGATCATCAGAGCCGCGGGTGCCAGCAAAGGAGACACAAAGCCCCTCCACATCCGACAGGGTTTTAACTTTGGTTATTGCTTCTTTTGCATCCATTCCAAGCTTAATAGCCAGCACAATCTGCAAAGGTCAAACATCCCAGACTCAAATATCTGCATAAGGTTAAAACACCCACTTCAGGACCAACTCAGATGGTAGTTATTATTACTCACCACTAAGCCTCAACTTAAGAATAACTCACAATACTAGCTCTGCCTAACTCAGTCCTGCTCAACCTTAGCCTTATTGAAACCAAGGGAAGACAATTTGCATGTATTTCAATTTCTTAATATCTGCTAAGTACCTGATATCGCTTTCCCTTCATCCTGCTGCTATGTTAAATTTTAAATGCTTATCTCTCTCTCTTTCTCTCTCCCTCTCTCTCGCTTATTGTTGTTTTTAATTTTTAATTCCCTTTCTTTGGATTTATTTATTATCTATCATTAATATTGCCATTATTATCATTCTTTCCTTCTACCACAAAAATGTCTTGATAAACGCGGGGGGGGGGGGGGGGGATAAAGGTTTCCTAGAAAAATCTTTTGGTAGGTCTTTTCAAATCAGTCTCTCTACTTGCTCCCAAGGGTAAGGTTTCTACATTTAAATCTCCCCAAATGTGTCCAACGTGGACACACTGGGCGCCTTTGTTGCAGAACTTCATATAACAGAGAACTAATGTAGCACCCATAACTCACCAGAAAATGGCACAGGGCAGTTCTTCAAATATTGTCATCCTGATACAAGTTAGAAATGAACTTACTGCGGCAAGTCTGCATTCAACAACACGATTGTTGTAGTTTGTCGCAGCAGTGACGGCTTTCTGGGACTCTGCCAATGAATGAGCTATTACGAATGATCCTCCATCTGGAAGCTTCACGTCAGTTGCACGAATAGGATTAAAATCAATTTTGCATGCAAATCCTGTCTTGGCCATGATAGAGATAGCCTGTCAATCGCAGCCACAAGAGATATTGTAAATGGACAGCAGCATTTGCAATCTAGTAAAATTCTGAACATCAATTCAGAATTTATTTGTTTCGAGTTTTTTTATGACTTCCATGCAAAACCATGGGGTCCATGACTACCCCTGAGAATGCCTATTTGCAACAATTCATTAGATATCAAATGAGACACTACCAAAATGCGCACGCACGCATACACGCGCACGCACACAGAAACTACAAATACATCACGGTACAGCCCTAGATGTTAGGACATTCAGTAGATGAAGGGCAAAAAGTTCACATATCAAATTACAGCACCATCCTTGAAAGTAAGCATAGTTCAGGAGAACAATGGATAAGCTCATCACTCAGAAAACATGTCTTAAAATTTGAGATAGATACTTTCCTTGAAATAAAATTTAAAAAAAAGAAAAAGAAAAACACATGTGATGCACGCGCGCGCACATTGGGAGATACACACACACACACAATATAAAGCATCACATATGTAACATCCAAAGTTCCGAACCACATTGCAAACAAGCACCTGAGTACTAAATCATAGTGACTAATTAACAACATCAGAAAATTAACATGTGAACATATTTGCGTGAACCACCTAAAACATTTGGGACTTCCATCCAGTCATTATATAATACATCAACCGCACTTAAAATTGGGTCAAGCACTAATTGTTCAATTTGACTCTGTAATAATAAGATCGGCTGAGCCTTATTTGGCCACCCCAAAAATATTCCTGAAGACCAAACAAATTATTTCAATAATCAAGGATGGCAAATGTGATTTTGAATATTATCACCGGGCTGTGCTCCATTTTTCTACCAAACACAACCCTCCAGGATAACGACGAAATCATCAAATAATAAGCATCACTATAACCTGATCCATTCCACCAGACTGTGTCCCGATGTGGCGCTCACATTCACAAGTCAGCTGCGCAAGTTCTTTCTGCAGGAAAGAGAGTCATCAATTTAACATTGCAAGGGAAACAAATTAGAATGTCAACTGCAACTAAAACAAAGATAACCAGCATAGTTCATGTTGTTAAACAATGACAACAGTTATATAATCACAAATCGTTGTTCCACGAATGAAAGTACCATCACAACTAATGTTGAAAGAAAAGTGTCAGTAAAGCAATGTTGCAGGAATTGTGGCAGAAGTCCATACACATTGCTTTCCTTGCACCGAACCACATTCAAGTGAATAGAGAACTTCTAGACGCAAGAGATTAGAATGTGAGTAATTCCAAAAAGCTTCTTGCAAATCCCTTTCGGCAACCTTTAGTCAAGGACAGGATTTTAAAATAATTGCATCAAGAAAGGTTCTCTGGTCTTGGATATAGTTCAAACTTGGAAAAAGAGTAAATCACAAGAATTTCATATTAGCTCATCCATAGGGACAAAAACAATGAAGAGGAAGAAGGATTTATCATTTGTACCGACAATGACCTCATAGAACTAAAGCAGCAAAAATAAACAAACAAGATAGTTGTGAACTAAGGACAAGCTCTACTCCGCCTACAGGCTACAGATATGGCATCACTGAAACAATTGAGCCTATTGGAAATATCAAATGCAACTTATGCAAGGAACTAATGAAGCAGATTGCTAGCACAAGAATGCCAGAAAATAACCGGAGTACCTTAGGAAGGCTTGCCCCAAAAGCAGCCATTATGGCAATTGTAGAAGAGCAAACAAATGCAGCTGAACTTGACAATCCAGAACCTACATGATGAAGAAATGGCAAACCAAAAATAACAAGTTGCTCAGTAAAATCAACTTACTGAAAAACAATGTTCATATTTTCTGTTGCACTTCACCGGAGAACCATACTTATCAAAAAACAGAAACATACTTATATAGTTATTTTAGCTGCAACACTAGTACAGATAGGAGCTACTAGAAGGGAAACATACCAGTGGGAACTGTTCCATCAACAAGGACATCCAATCCTACAGGCTTGCCAACATCCACACCTTTTGCTTTGGTGTACTCATAAAAGCCCTTGTACCTACACATTTATAGAAACCATTGACAAACTCTAATTAAATATAAAACTTTAGCACTTGGGCATTCCTACAAACATTTCTGAGCTAATTTAATAATGGATCATAATTATAGCTGCAAATAGCAATCATGAACGAGGGATTGATTTCTTACCCACAGATGAAATAATGACCCCATTTGAGATTCTTCAAGTCAAGTTCCTGTTTAACATAGCACGAGGAGAAAAGGAGGGAAAATGAAAAATGGATAAGAGAAGAAGAGCATATTGTTGAAATAATTGCCAGCTTTTTTAGTCAACATTGAACTCTTCTCCTCGTACATTGTGTTACTTACACGTGAATACGTGATATCTTATTAAACTACTATTTTTTTCCCCTTATAATAACCTTTTCTTTATGCGATTCACATATTACCCAGCACTAATTTCAGAACCAGGTCATGATTTCTGGCAGAGGGACACACTCTTGAATTGATCATGATCAGTCAATAAATCAGAACCTAGTATCGATTTTTTCCTCCCCTTCCGCACCTTACAATAAAACCAAAATCTTTGCAACTACATTTATTTTTATTTTAATCATCTAAAGAACAAATTAAATTGGCAAAAATCCTAGTTCTGGAAATGATGCTTGTTATGATGATGATGACGATATATTGCAATGTATAACATCCAACTGGTACTTTAGGTAGGGGAAAATTTGCACGACAAATAATTCTTAAAAAACAAAAACGAATATGACTCGCATCAAAACACTCAGATTAAGCAAAAAACCAGAAGCCTTCACATAAACAAATCCAAATTGAGAGAGAAAGCAAAGCTGACCTGATTAGGATCAGCAGGATAAGTACACATGGAATACTTAGCATCATTAAGATTGGCAATTCGAAGCACTTTCTCATCATTCGGACCTCGCTTTCTGATCGCGACAATCGTATCCTGCCTTATGGCCATCGGCAACACCGAATACCCCTCGTAATCTATATGCTCTCCGATCAAATTCACTCTCCCTTTTTCACAACAATTCAACCACAAAAACACATAAAATCAACCGCCGATCATCAAATTGAGTTACGAAATTCAAACTTCAAACAGGTTTCCAGAGAGAAAGAAGCTAAACCGGGAGAACGAGCGAAAACTTCAGGGGAATTCGAGAAAACTTGTTGAAACTTTGATTTGATCTTGTCGAATCGAAGCCTGGCTTCTTCGAGCTGTGAGCTTTCGCCATACACAGGTTCAAGAGTTGAGTAGGTTGGCACTGGAAGATCTTCGTGTTTCGCCATTGTTGCCCTCTACCTTCTTCTTCTTCCTCTTCTTCTGGAGTGAGAAACTAAGAACAGAGAAAGGAGGAAGTTTCCGGGAATAGGAGAGAGGAAAGGAGAGCTTTTTTATAAAATGGAGAAAAGCAATATTATAAATATTAACGATAGATGCTATTGACCCGGATTGGGTATATTATTAGAATTTGAAAGTGACCGGAGTTTTGTGTGCATAAACAAGTAAATTAAACGTGGGATTTTCTCATTTTCTTTCTATCATAAAATAATATCCATTTATCTGCAAAATTTGCACAATTTTTTAACTTCAATGGGTCATATGTTTATTTTCAGAATGCAAAAATGGACTAGATCACATGATGTGATTAAATAAAAAAAAATATAGGTGTAGAAAATTAGGATATTTGAAACAGACTGAAACTAATTATAATGTAAAGTATAAGTTTAGCTGTTGTGAGTTGTTTTTTTTTCTAGTAGTTTAGTTATTGTAAGTTAAAAGAAAAAAGTGAAAGAAAGGAAATAAAATAAATTAATTTGAATTAAAACATAGGATTAATAATGGATAAATTCGAAGGTGCCAACACAGCTAAAAGAATTATTAAATAATTGATGTATTTACGTTCTTATCATTTGAAGCTAATAACAAAATTATATATATATATATATATATATATATATATGGGGGGGGGCGGGGATAAAGATTTGAACAACAAAATTCAATTGATAAGAATGGGAATGACTAATGGGTGATGATTGACTAACACATACGCATCTAATAGGACCTTAATAATGTGTACTCAGCACTTATATAAAAGTTTGATTGAGGGTATGCGTATGACCCGTGCAAGGGAGGCCAACAGATGCCGTTTTGGCCCTATTAATGACAGCAAAATAAAACAAAATAAAACAAAGTAACTATACCTATTAATTCGGACGGACATGTTAAATTCAATTTAGGTATATTTCAGTTTGAATAAAATACAAGTCAAGTATATTTTGGGTTCGGATAAAATACGAGTAAGTGTATTTCGATTTTGCGGGTTTCAGTCGACCTAACTAGTTTGGAGCGCTTTTTTGTAAACTAATTTCCTTTTTTCAAATTAAAAACTGGGCATATGTATTGCTTAAAATTGTCAGTATTTAATGAAAAAATATAATAATTGTAATTTCTTACAAGAATATCAAAAATATTCAAACTTTTTATTATGATGTATAAACATTTGCGTTATGCATAGGCGGCCAAAGACTTGGGTCACCTTTAGGTTAGACGGGTCAGCTCGTATATTAAAATAAGGCCAATAATGGGTCGAGCCATTAATGTGTCAACTCATCTACAGTAACTTAACGAGTCAGAGCGGTTCACCCCGCTAATAACTCATTTATTCGATAGCTTTGTCAACTAATCTACACTTACCCAATTTGGTATACTTTATTAAGAACTAAGAAGTCGACTATAATATGAACATGGTCGGGCCATTTCCTACTAGGCCTGGCAACGGGTCGGGTGTGAAGCGGGTGAGCCCCCACCCGCATCCATCACCCGCATCCATCCAGTCCACCCG
>JACYFF010031958.1:6123789-6189003 GCA_017589665.1 Selenicereus undatus | reverse complement strand
ATATATATATATATATATATATATTTAAACGGGTGATGGGTCGGGTGGACCATCACCCGTATCCGACCCGATCCATCACCCGATTAATTCACCCATTTAATCGGATTTTCATCCGATTTTTCGGGTCGGGTGAAGCGGGTGTCCATCGAGTTCGGATGAAATTGCCAGGCCTATTTCCTACCACTGCCATTGTAGTTAAGGGAATTAAAGACGTACAAGATATTATGTTTTAATTATAACATCAAAAATTTATATTTTTACAAAGTAAGTTATCTAAAATAACATTAAACACATTCATTTCACTGAAAATATAATTGTATGATTTACATATCGTTAGTATTTGGCATATTTTGCTTGATTCTCTCATGAATACATCGTTACTTCACATCATTTTATACGCACTTCTTAGTTGTCCAATTTATAAATTGCGTATTATGTTATTTTATGATAATAGAGTTAGAAAAGTAAGAGTACTATTATTTAATTTGTGAGGGATTTGACAGTTATATAATGTCTATATAAATGATTTGATATAATGAATATCCATTATTGCTAAGAGGAAAATAAAAGATAATTAAAAATAATGATATAATGTTTAGGTAAAGTAGGCGGGTTCAGGTCAGGTTTGACCCACTAATTTAGGGGTTTTCAGATTCGATTTATTTCGGATTCACATTAAGAAAATCATGTTAAACACTTAAAATTTTCGGGTAAGTTCAAAACAGATTTTCAGATTGTATCAATTTTTACCAGGTCTAATTGACAACAATTTACTTTTGTTTACCCCAAATAAAAATAAGATAATATAATATGAAGAATGAGTTGAACACCCATGACAAAAAGGCAGAAGGCTACCATGGCCCTAATGGCTAAAGCTAGACATGATAAAGCCATATGCTACGGTGGAGTCAGTGGCAGAACTTGGAGGTTATTTTTTTTTTTTTTCAAGGGGGACAAACTAAATATAATTTTGATTTATTTTGATCAACATGTGTATACAGATCCCCTTAACAAAGAATGTAGGAAGATTCTACTAACGAGACTTACAAATAATCATTTGGTCAAAAAGAGCATTAGAGCATTCTCAACCCGAGTTTCAAAAAACTGGAACTCAAGCATGCCACATCATCAAAAGTTTCACATTTTTTAAACCTATATTCTATCACTTTCTCAACCAATAGAACTCTAACTTAAATTATATAATACAATATTTCATATGGACTCACCGCATAACGTTATTTTTTTTTCTTTCCAAATATCAAAATAATATTTTTTCATTAAAGAAAAAAAGAAAAATAAATAAAAAATTAAAAAAATACAAAAAGGTGGAATGGGGGGAGGAACGCACAAGCATGGATGCCTGCGTGCCCCCCTTCCCCCTGGTTGGCAGAGTGTCCCCAGCACGCGTGTGACACGCAGGGCCCACAAGTTCCGCGTGTTTCACACGGCTAGGGATGCTCTTAGAGGATTCCCAGCCAGAGTTTCAATTTTTGGAACTCTGACCTGCACATCAGCAAAAGTTTTATAATTTTTGAATTTGCATTCTATCATTTTTCAAAATTATGGAACTCAATTTTAATCATCCAATAAAAATATTTGTCATAAACCCATTTTATAACACACAACCTATTTTTTAAATTATTTAAAAATTATATACTTACTTCAAAAAAAACAAAAAAATATTTAAAAAAGCCAAAAGGTGGTCGGCGGGGAGAAACGCCTGCCCGTCCTCCCCTGCGTGCCACACCTCCTTCTCTCTTCTCATATGGTGACAAGTGGCAACATGGGACCCGCGTTTTTTTTTTTTCGCGGTCTGATGCGAATGCTCATAGATAAGCTCATAGAATATGAAATTCAAATTGAATACAAAGCAATTACTTTTGTCATATTAGGAGCTATAATCATACCTACAATTAAATTTTCTTGAGAATATAAGACATCTTTATCTACTTTCAAGATTTGACGCTATAAAGGCTTTGAAAAAATATCAAATAGTAGTGGAACTTGAGTGATAAAAATTAAAAGGTTGGAAACACGAAACTTCATCAAAAAGAAGATACTTGTTCAAGTAGGCTGAGATAGATTGAAGTAGGTTGAAATAGATTGAATTTTTTTATGTGATAAATTGAACTTGGTTAAAATAGTGGAAGTAGATTACGGTGAATATTTTAAAATTGACCCACGAAAAGAACATGCTCTAAAACTTTAAACAAGTATATCGATTTCTTAACTATACACAAAATTATATAAACTAAATATACTTTGTTTAAGTCTAATTATGATGATGTCTTTAATTCACACCAAATCAAATTAGTTAGTTGAAAAGCATAATTACTATCATAATTTAATTGTCACGCCTAATTGTCTACACACTACACCCACATTTGTGGGGGGGGGGGGGGTATACCCACAAGTTAGAAAGTGACATTGCAAAAAGAAGCCATACAAAGTTAGGCAAGTGCGACCTATTTGCATAAATGATTACAAAACTTGCACGAGTGAGTTAAACCAAGAGTTTTTTTTTTTCCTACTAGTGAAAATAGTATGCCGAAATCTCTAGGGATCAGGCCTCATCCCACCCTTATTATTTTTCACTTCTCGATTGGGTGATCTTTCTTTAGGAATGTACTTTTAAAGTTGGGTGGAGGTTGTAATGGATTGTCTCAATGAAGTGTCATTTTTGTGTTATCAAGAGACGCCAGCGTGTGAGTAATCCTTATAAGTAGGGCTGGCAAAAAACTATCTGACCTGATTATTCGAATTCGTCCAATTCGAAAAAAATCGGCTGCAGACATAAAATTTATGTCCGAGTTTAAAATTTGGATAATTGATCATGTCCGAATTTAAATCCGGGTCTGGTTCGGGTTTCGGCATTCAGGCTTGGTTGTTCGGATTTTTTAACCATTTCAAATTCGGACAACCGAGTTCGGGTATCGGACAATTAGGTTTGTATGTAATTTTAGTCTAAATTCTCCAGAAAATTTTATAAAAACAACTTCGAACAACCGGACTCGGACATTGAAAAATTGAGTTCGGGTTCAGTCACACAAAATTTTGGTCGGACTATCCTAAAATCATGTCACAAATTCGGGCATTCGGACAACCGAGTCCGGACATCGGACATTCGGGTCCGAGTCCAGGTCTGGCTAGAGTGTCCAATTTAAAATCCGGATAGGGTTCGGATATGAACTTTTTGTTCAAACGTCCGATTTGTCTGAACCCAAATTGACCCAGATCCGAATTTTTGCCAACCCTACTTATAAGAGACTTCCAACAAGGGGTTCAACCTCAACCTACTTATTCGTTTTGAAAGCATAGGCTTTTTCAGGCTTGATTCGAATGACAGTTGATAAAAAAATAGATACATGGAGCTAGAGCCAATATTAGTGGACCATAAGTTTCCCACCTATTCTTTATATATGACATTCTTCTCTCCATTTAACCAATCCAACATTAATGCTTGAAATTAGCTGAAATTCTCAGCAAGTATGACAAAGTATCAAGCCAAAAAGAATTTTGAGAAGTTGGAGGAAAGCGTCGATCCAGATTGGCATGTTGTTGGTTTGCTTCAAATGAAATAGTTGGACAAACGTACAAAATACTTAGGCTCCCCAACTAGCATAGGCCCCGTGAAGGAGGGAGGTATTTGGAGCTCTAAATGATCAATTTTGGAGAAAGAACATAGGGGCCGAATGAGAAATTCCTTGAGCATGTAAAGAGGTTCTCATCAAAGCTATTATTCAATTTACACTTGGGTATTTAATTTTAATCAGTATTTTCAAACTCCATATGACTTTAATTGATGAGTTATATAACTTTTGTGCAAGTTTTTGGCGGGGCTCGAGAGATACAAAGAAGGAAAGCTCATTGGAAACGTCGGGACGATCTTTGCAAACCCAACTGTTTGGGGCAAATTGGATTTAGAAAGATGGATGTCTTGAATGACGCACTTTTAGTGGATAGAGACTTATGGAAAGTGAAAATTCATTATTTTTTTAGTTTATGACCAACTTCAATTAGAAGAAAAAGAGAAAATGGATGTAGACCAACCCTACAAGCTACGTATTATATGGTCCAAGATAGAGTGATGGATAGCTGAAGGTAAATGTGAATGCCTGAAATGCGGATAAACGGTGGATCAGTCTAAGGGTGGTTTTCAAATATGTAGACGACGAAGTTTAGGTGGATGATGTTGAAGAAGGTTCAAGTTTGGTGGTCTCCATAGGTGAGTGAGGCACGAATAACCCTATATGGCATGCAATTGGCTCAACGCTTTGATCACATGAAGATAGTTATTGAATCGGCCTGTCTAGCTTTGATTCAAAGGGCAAAAACCCTAATTCTTATTTGTCGAATGATATTGTTTTAAATGGTTATGTCTCCTACTAGTTTGTTTGAGTCATGTCTTGATGGATTTCTTGGAATCGCATGCGCATGCCTATGCATTGTGAATGGATGTGTTTCCAGATGTTGCATGAGTTCAATATCACCTTGCCAGCTTGCTTGTTGAACAAGGACGAATAATCATACACAACTCAAATTCTCTTTTGGTTGGCATTCTAAAGTTATGGTATTTTCGTAGCTGAGGTTTTTTTATGGGCTAAAATAGGGTAGGCTAAAAATACGTATGGAGGAGTTTAACGGGAGGTAATGAATGTTATTTATACATGGATTATTTGAGTGTTGAGAAACTATTTTAGGTGATTAATGTGCTTAAATGTGATACTTATGCCTATGTTTCAACTATTACATTTGGGTTTCATGTGATTCCTAAGTCTGTGCATATTTTCGACTTTGTGAGCCCAAGGTATACGAGTGTAAGGATCATTTTTAAGTCATGTAGATCAAAGATGAAAGCAAAATAGGCACAAAGACACCCCGGATAGACAAACCGCCGGTTAATACCATGTTACAAGATGAGAAAACAAAAGGGACAAAATAAGACATAACACGTAGAGGCCACCGTGATCAGGATGTGGTGGGCCCCTTGAGTATCAATTGGATGCCTAGATATCAGTAATGAAAGCTTGGTTTTCAACCTTCTTTGTAGGTATCGTATTCATCCATCATCATCGACCTTACATACACCACCCACTATTAGATATAATTGAAGAAGAATGAGCAAAGATAAAGCGAAGTTTGAAGGGCTATCGGGAGACGATTCAAGAATTGTCAACCAAGCTTCCAGAATAAGTTTTATTTTCTGCAATTTTATTTATCTTCTCTTATAATTTAGACTACGTGTTGAGATATTTTAGTTTTGTTAATTCTGAACATATGTGAGTAGTTTTTAGAATACAAAGGTTGCTAAATTGAACCAATATTGTTGATTTTGCTAGTTTAATCTATGTGCGGTGAATCTTTGTTTGGTTACTTCAATTTAATTCAAGAGTCTTGATTGCTATTATGGGATTTCTGACCAATTTATTGTATGTATGTTAGATACTTGATTGAGGTACCAAAAGGTGAAGATCACTATTGAATTGATAAGATTAGTCTTGGTTTTGCAATCACTTGAGAAAGTTATGAATTTATATGAATGATCAATGTTTGAACCAACAGAGGAAGTTAAGGGCACTTGTTTGACTAGTAAAACAACTCATTGTTAGGAAAAGCTATCCTTAGATGTTTTTCATAATCGATGTTAGCCCAAATTTATTCAACGCTTGTTTATGTAGAATCCAAATCCAACTTTTGGTTATGCTTAGCAAATTTTGAACGCATTAACTAAGTAGTTCAATCTTCATGGGAATGACTTTGATACCCCGTGCGCTTAAGGTAACGACCCCTTTTTTTGGGCGTTGTTGTTGGGAAATTGATTGGATATTGAGTTGCCTCTCATAAATTTGACTAAGCACTTCCTTTCTTTTTTTTTTTTTTTGTATGCTAATGTATTTTACCCTTTTTGTATTCTTTGGTTTGTATAGGTTGCCTTCCATTTTATGCATAATTCTCGCGATTTGGGTGCACTCTTTTGAGTTTGACCCTGATAATAAACAGACTTTCAGCGTAAGGAAAAGACAATAAAAGTTGCAAGCAGCCGGCATGCCGACTCCCAAGATGGTGGGAGGACAAGATGAGCAAATGAGTACTATTATAGACGTTGTAACTTCAGGGGTCCAAAACCTCACTTCAAGTGTCATACGGCCCGCCGTAACTGTCAATAATTTCAAACTTAAATTAGAACTCATTTCCATGGTCTAACAAGCTCAATTTGATGGCACCTCTATAGAGGAATCAAAATTGCATCTCTTAGTCTTTCTTGAGGTGTATGACACTTTGGAGATCAATGGCAGCTCCAATGATGCGATTCACCCGTGCCTGTTTCCATTCTCTCTAAGAGATGAGGTGAGGATGTGGCTCCATTATCGCCACTAGGATCCATTAACAATTGGGGTGAGCTCATCAAAACATTCATAGACAATTTATTGCATGTATATTAGACACCCCATCGAAGCATTGAAATGTGAAGATCTGTATTGGATTGACATGAGTATACTTGATCTTGTAATCACTTGAGAGATGGTATTAAATCAGATGTCCTTAAGGTAATCTTATGCTTAAAAATTAACTGAATTAAGATCTAATGAGAATTGGAGATCAGTTAAATGGGGTTAATTCGATCCACTGTGAAATAAAGTTGTGAATTCATATGAATTATTAACATTTAAATCAATCGGTAGAATAAAAATTTACTCATCGCTAGGAGAAGTCAACCCTTCATGCTTTTAGTTATTGAAGTTAGTCCAACTTTATTCAGTGTCTGTTTATATGTAATCAAAATCCAACTTTTAATTATACTTCAACAAGTTTTGAAGGCATAAACTCAGTAGCTCAACCTACTTTTTGTGGGAACAATCTTAATACACTATAGCACCTCGTGTCCTTATGGGTGATCCGGAGGAAATATGGTGATTAAGAAAGTGATCAATTTGGAGCACAAGGGTTGGAGAAAATATAAAAGTCTGGGGTGATCCATGGTTGCCTATGGAGGGGATAATTAGGATCGAGTCACTAATGTTAGAGGTACACAAGGAGCGTGTTAGTGGCCTTTTTATTTACGTTAAGAGGGAGAGAATGTGGGACATAGTTGTGCTAAATCAACTTTTTATGAGGTAAAAAGTTGAGGTGAAAGTAGGGATCCTATCGGCTGATTGTAAGGGGCAAGATGAGAATGTTTGATGATGTAAGGTTAAGGATGATTCGACTTTACATGAGCACGCTAAGTATGTTAGGTGAAAGTTTTTCGCAGACAAATTTATGGGGTAATTTTTTTTTATAAAAAACTAAGTAATCAAGCATTGCAAATAGTTGTTTGACGATGCCTGATAATTAAATAACCTAGAAAAACTATTCAAAAAATGGTGGCCAAGCATAGCTAGTGTTTTATGAAAATCAATTCTACAGATTTGATAATAGCAACAAAGTTATCAAGAAAATGATACTTGTAGTAAATACAATCCAATTAAGCGAACTTATATTAAAAACAAGTATAGTTTTGTAATTAAAAATTTTATCAAATTGGAACGTTTAAAATCCAGCAAAACTTAGACGATTGAAGACTAAAATCAAAACAATTAATTTGGAAAAATATAAGAGTGACAACAATTTCAACCCTTAAAATCTACAATGGCATATTTGTTTAAGCATTTGGAAAGCGTTTGACAACCGCTAACCATTTCCAAATGCTGTTACCTACTAACCGCTAAATTTAACCACTGCTAGACAGGGGTAATCATAGTTAAACACCGACTAACTCTATTTGTTATCCTTAAACGCTCTTGGGAACTACCACTAACAGTTGATAAACGATAATAAGCTCTGGTAACAGTTAGTCACTAATTCTAGACGGTGAAGCAAACATGCCTTGAAGGCTTATCATGAGTTACATAACTCTAATTACGTGTACAACTACCTATAACATATGCGTTTTTTTTTTTTTTTATAGCAAAAACTCAAAAAAAGGGAAAAGAGAGAAATTCGCTTTGAGCAAAATGCTCACAGTCTGGTGCTCATTCGGTCTCCCCATCGCATGACATCCTACTCTTGCACATATTTGCTGTCCAAAATAGTTATATGCTAGTAAGACAACTCACAATTATCCAATGTGATGAAGTTACTAATATTAATAGATAGAGCCATAACATATTTGAAAATTTAAAACCCAATTATCACTTAAAAGACTAAACTCATAAAAATCAAAAATATTATGATTGAAAAAATTGAACAGGTCAAACTAATTCAACTACTATTATTTAAAATGTATAATATTTAGTTGAATGTAAATAATTTTGTAACGTAAATAAGTATATAATTATATTTTTATTGACGTATTTTATGATAAAAACGTACTATAAATAACTACATTATAATTATAATAACTACAAATCATATAATCATGATTACCGTAGATTCAAACAAACATTATAAGAGCCATTAGAGATGACCTGGCTTCAATCTCAGCTGCATTCGTTTTTGCGTCCAGCGCACGTCCCCTCTCTCCGCCACAAAAAAAAGGACAAAAAAAAGAAAGAGAGAGAAAGTCGCTTTGAGCAAAATGCCCCTAGTCCAGTGCTCGACAAGTCTGTCCACTGCATTAAACCATCCTGTTGCACTCTCTCTCTCCCCCTCAGCGCCAGAGCTAGGGTTAGGGTTTCGACAACCACGACTCTCCGACGCCATGGAACGCTATCGAGGTGACCGAGATCGCGACAGAGACCGCGAACGTGAGCGGGACCGCAGCCGTGAGCGCGACCGTGATAGAGATCCATACGGTGGTGGCCCGGATTTCCCTCACCAGCCGCGAAGACCTTCTCTGTTCTCGGATGGACCGGCGGTCGATCAACGCCGGAGCCCCGGGAACTACCGTGGTGGCTTCTCTGGACCCGGGGGTGCTCGCCGCGCTTTTGAAAGTCCTCCTCGCCACTCTCCAGCCGGCGCCGGTGCTGGTGCCGGGTTCCCGCCTGTTGGTGGCGGTCCTCCGGGAGGGTTCCGACCTCTGGGTGGCGGAGTCGGCGGCGGCTTTGGTAATGATTTTCAAGCGCCACCTCCTCCTCTGTCTGGTCAGAAACGAGGCTTCCCTTTCTCCGGCCGTGGAGACTCTCCTGGTATTTAGCTTATTTCCTATCATTAATGCTGCTTGCTATTTGTTCATGTTTCTTATCATTAATTTGATTTTTGAATGCAATTGAAATTAGTTTTGGTGTAAGATGAAGTGGTTTGGTTTAAGCTATGTGGAGTGTGGACTGTCAATTTTACGAGGAGATGTTTCGTCTTTTCTTTGGGATAGATTGGATAGGGCACATGATTTTCTAGATGTCTGAATTATGTTACAGTTTAGGCTCTTATTCATCTCTTCCTTTCCCCCGGTTTTAGTATCAATGTCCTACATATGTACATTCGGCAATGTTAGTAGTTTAGTTGATAAATTGAATTTGATTTTAAGTATCTTGAAGCCTGAGCTGCTCTTCTATTCTGGGGCATTGAGTGATTAGGACTGCAGGAGATGCTTCCTGAATCAAAGGAAGTTGGGATTTTGTAGTCGTATGATATTATCTTAATTCCTAGGTGTGGATGTTTTAGAGGTATGGCTGAAGTGGGCTCCTATTTACCTTGAATCAGATAAGTTGGGCAATACTTGTACTTCCGACATATTCTTTTATCCTTGAGACCTATTGAGGACCATTGTTATTTTTGGTTTTTTAATGTTTGGTTTGGTTTGGTTTGTTTATTGTAGCCTCATTCGAAGTGTATCCAGCCTATGTGGGTTGTGAGATTTGCTTGGGCGCTAGTTCTGGCTCCCAGAGCTTATAGGTAAAAGAATCTGCCATTGTACTCTGGATTCTTTGGCCAAGCCTCACTTGAAATTTAGTGAAGTTTACACCTAATGGCCTTTTCTTTTCGTTGATAAATAGGGGTTGGAAAAAGGGTAGGATTGGGAACGATTGGAAAGATTGAGAAGATTTGGGAAGAATTTGTACTTTTTGGAAGAATTGCGGTAGATTGGGAGAAATTGTTAGGAGTTGAAGCGTTGATAAGAGTTGGAAAGGAATGAAAATGGGTGGTAAAAGAGGTTGGGAAAGATTGGGAAGGATTGGTAAAAGTTGAATATGATTGAGAAAAGTTGGCAAGAGTTGGGATTTTTTTGGAGTGACTGGGAAGAATTTGTAAGAATTGGAGGTTGGCACACAGTGGGACTTGGTTTACTCTGGCAGCCCTTGATGAAAGAGTCTTGCGCTCAAGGCTAACAGAATGACGCATTAAATATGCACCAGTAAATAAAAGGGCCTAAAAGGATCTGATTTTTGTTCCATTGTGAGCGCTTTTCTCACGAAAGTAACTAAAGCAAGTTCATCGAATGGACGAGTGGGGTGAATTCTAAGGTTCCTTATTCCGGTTGTAAAGGAGAAGGGGGAGAATGGGCACAACCTCACCAGCGGCCGCAACCTAGCCCGTCAGACCCGAAAGGAATTCGCCAAGCAGTTTCTTTCCCTTACACTCTGGCATATGTAGTAGTTTCTATTTCTTCATTTCATTCTTAGTTTAAAAAAGCCCGCCTGAGGCGCGCCTCGGCGTGAGGCTACCAGGCCAGCGCCTCGGAGGGGATGAGGTGCGCCTCAAGGATGCGAGACTATATTTTTCCCCTTTTTCTTCTTTTTCTTAGCCTTGCCTTTACCTTTTTTCATCTTTTCCTTCATTAGGAGCTAAAAGGTGAGCTAAACTTATACCGTAAGTATGCGCATTGAGGAACTACAATGATAAGATAACATATCTTAAGGTTATTTGTAGTATTAGTAGTCATATTGATATCTAATCACATTTTAATGCATTTATTTAACTTGTTTCTACAAAAAATGCTTTGTGAAATATGAAATACTTCTAAAAAAATTTGCATAGAAGTGCGCCTCGCATCCATGATGCGTGCGCCTTCGCATCGCGTCTCACGCTTTGGGACCCTATGCGCCTCAGTGTGCCTCGCGCTTTTTTAAACTAAGATTTCATTCCCATTGGTTCTAACCATGACTCCTTCTCGAGCCAGACCTAGTCCATTCTTTTTCTTCTGCCTAGAAGTGAATCATTGATACCAAGATGAAGCTCTTCTTTATGTGGTTCTGGTTCGGGAAAGATTGGAAAGAGTTGGGAAGGGCTGGTGATTATGAATTTTCTAACTAAAAGAACAGGCCCTAACTACCTTGATTCATTGTGGGATGGTGACATGGTTTTCTAGCTTTTGAATGCGGTGTTCAGTTCTAATGGATAGCTGCAGTTCCTTCCTTCTTTAATATTGTCTCAGTGTATGTATAATGTCCCGTCTAAATTAGTTGGAGGTAATATGAGGCATGCCACTAGTAATCAGTTGATGTCTCTACACGTTTTTCCGTGCAGCCAATATGAAGTAGATGCTTCAAGTCAAAACATCATCTAAAAGCAGGCTGTGTTCTGACGTTTTACACCGTGTTATGACATTTTACACTTGCTTTTCAAAAGCTGTGGCAGATATACAGTAGCAACTGAAGGGGGACAGTTTAAGTGTTTTTCTTTTTGGCTCATTTTCTGTTCTGGTACAGGTGGTAGATAACTCAAATAAAGTACTGATCTTGTGTATTCTTCACTTATAACTGAGAATCTCTACAATTTCTGTAATAAATCTATCATATGCTTGAAGGGTTCGAAGGGTTAGTTTTTCAATGTGTGATTTTTGGGATTTCATTTTAGATCCATTTTGGTTGGCCTTTTATGAAGTTATCTTCTTGTTTATGTGGAGGTGTTTTCAAGATTGCATTCTTCCCAAGCAGTTGATTTACTAGATTGATGAAGGGTCTTATACTGACAGCTGATTTAGTACAATGTTTTCTTGTATAGCAAACATAATGATGTGATCTATGGCATGTTTTGTCTGGCTGGTCTAATTTCTGTGACCTTGGGGGCATTCTTGATGTGTGTTCTTGAACCTGCTTGTGACTTCAATATTTTTATCCATTGCACGCTTCTTTAGTTTGTTGTTTAACAAATTCTTTCACTTTCAGAACATTATGATGTCAGAAGTGATGCTCCATCAAGAAATTTTGTCAAACTTTTTGTCGGATCTGTTCCCAGGACAGCAACTGAAGAAGATGTAAGCTAGTTGTTTCTTGTTAATAAGTTTCTTTGTTTGCTGCGCACGTTTGGCGTCCCTTGAGTACTCTGGACGCTGCCTTAGATGGAGCCTTTTGACAGGAGGCGATTATATAGTATGCTGTAGCAGTAGTATCATCGTCCTTTAAATAGGTCACATTGTGAGTCTTTGCTGGCCTAATATCGTTATATTGCAAATCCAGGATTCAAAATGCGGTTTTGGTTTCGGCCGTGGCACGGCAAAATCGCTCTAATATGGCAATCGTGTTCCATATCGCGGCTATCGCGGCATGAAAACGCGGTTCACCCAACTCCAAAACCTTTCCAATGTGGTCGTTTCGTCGGGGTTTGGCCACATTTTGAATCCATGATTGCAATAGCATACCATGTTGGATAGGCCTGTTAAGCTGGCCTTTTGAGGGATCAATTGAAGTCATGTCTTGCACGGATGTAATTGTATAGAAAAATGTTACTACTTGAACCAACTTTATGAAATTTTGATGTGCATGCAAACACTTCCCAAATTGAAATTTGATTTGGAAGTTCTCATATGTGCAAGATATTTGCATCTCTCTCTCTCTCTACCCCCACGCACACACCCCCTTCCTTTTAAATGTTGTTTTTCTAGGTTGCATTCTTGGGGAGGATTGAGTGGTTAGTGCATTGAGTACCATTGATTATAGGACCAAGTTCTTTTCCTTACTTCAGTAGGGGCGCATATGGTGGCAGCTTACTTCTGTGGGGACTCATGGTAGCATCTTTTCCAGCAGTTCATTTACTGTATTGCGGTGATTGGCATGAGATGTAGGGAAGTTCATCTTTGTCCAATGAACTACTGTTTCTTTCTAAGTTGAGCATTGCAATATTTTCTATGAATGCAGTTTTCTTGTATTATTAAAGTTAATGAAAGATCTTTGCACCTTTGGAAGTGGTTAAGTTACTAGTGATGATGATCTCAGGTTGGACAATATCTAACACTATTAATTTAACATTGTTGTTGGCGAAACAGTGACCTAGTTGGCCAGCTATTAAATTTATTCAACTTGAAACTGTTTTCCTTTATCATGATCCTTCTGCAATTCTTTTCATGGGCCATAGCTTCATTATTTTCTTATTCATTCCAGATTCAGCCATTGTTTGAGGGTCAAGGAAAGGTCTTAGAGGTTGCTTTAATCAAAGACAAGAGGACAGGGCAGCAGCAAGGTATGTGTTTATGAGATATATTTTGAATAATTGCTGTTTATTCCATTTATCTTTTCAGGTGTGCTGTGAGGCTGATGGGAGCAAGTATAAGCTCTGTTTCGTCTCAGTTAGTTTTTCCACAGTTTCGGGACTGTTGAATTTGGTTGCGACCTTTCTTTTAAGTCTGCTCTGTCAAACAAGAAGCGGCGAGACATGTATACCTACTTAAGTTGTCTGTGTAGACCAGTTCTGAATTTGGAGGGCTAGCTCCTACTCTGGCACTATTGGCTGCAGCACTAGGGGCATTACCCAACAAGCGCATCATTTGTAATGGGGATGTCTTCTATATAACTGTAGCTAGTTGTATGTCAGGATGTCTAGTGGTTTGATTATTGTACAGCAAGCAACACTAGAAGTTTTGGATCAATGTTTTTCAAAGGGTATTGGCAGTTGACAACATTCTTCTAAAGGGGTTTTTTTGGTGTCTTTCTTTTACCATGGTGTTGTGAAAAAATTGACTACCCTGGCATCACTTTCTAGTAGTCTGAATGTTTATGGATGTTGATGGATGTGATGGCTACAAATTTGGTCTGATTGTGGGATCTTTGGATGTTTATGTTTTGAGCTTCTACCTCTTGTCACTTGTGATGACTATTTAGTACCTCTGGAACAGTTGCTTGAGCTCTTATTTCCTTTTCGAGCTTCCACAGCTTGTTCAACGATATGCAGCAGGAATGCATGATTGGTTGGTCTGTTGGTGCACTTGCCCCTTGCGGGGTGAGGATCCTGATATTTGATTTGCATGTTGTTGAGAGTTCATGAACGTCTATTCAGTCAACAGAGAATGGTTACACTAAACGAGTTCGCTATATTAACCCTAGTCCTAAATTTTGCAGCACAGTATCCACTGATGGTGACCTCTTTTTATAGCTACATTTAGTCTTTATCCTTTTGAAATGCTATGGCAGGGGATGGTGGTATCAACAGATGCCCCTGATCGTGCAGCATTATGGAGTGTTCTTATAGATTGTTCTTCTGTTTTGTTGCTAATTCTAGTCGTGAATGTTCGATATTTATTCTGAATGGCATCATATACCATCTCACTGCTAATGTTAACTATAGCTGATGTGGTTTCTATCAGGTTAGGATCTTGTAACTTTTTGATGTTTAGCTTTTTTAGTTTGGCGATGTTTTCTCCTTTTCGAATCCGAAGGCCGAATGCTTTGAAATGGGTGCCTTTATCACTTTCTTAATTTTCTTATTGCCTGAGCTACTATACTATTTTGTTGAGAATTCGTGGTTTTATGTGGTCATTGAAGGTGCAATATTAGCAGCTGAAAAGGGTAAATAAAGAACAATGGCATCGCCTTTACGTTGACAAATTCTGTTTAATTACGGTTTTCTGCGTTCAGATATGAATCATATGGTGCCACTGTGTTTCATTAGTTGCCACTTAATTTTGAATCAGCACTTGTTTATGGATTATGACTTTAGTTTTTAGCACAACAAAGAAGGGACATTATTTCAGTTATTGTCTTTTGTATGGTTATATTCTGCTCTACTTGACGACATGATTAGTTGCTTGATATGTTATTTTGTGTTATCTTCTTTTTCCCTTTAATGTGCGCATCTGGGATACTAGTTACTGAGAATTCGAATTTACCCCTGGAGACTTCAATTATGCTGAACATATGTGAGAATTGACAAATGGCCCAGTTTGATACCTTAAAAAGGTCTTGGATTCGAATACTAGTTGTGGATTCCGTGTTACGTGTATCATGCTAAATGTGGTTTCGGTTCCCTTGAACAAGGAAGCGCTGGAACCCCAATGCAATAGAGATAGCTCATTTTTTTTGTAAGGCCTGTCTGACTGCCTGCTTCGTCTAGCGTTCTTTAATGCATTTTGGGAGTGCTTTAGCTTCTACATGATTACCTTGTGGGAGGAATTTTATCAGCTTCTCAAGGGTACGGGCCCTTGAATGTTTGAGGGAGCCAGTTTGTTAGAAATAATTGTTTGTTCTGATGATTTCTCTGCCTTGGTTTTTTGGTGAAGGCAATTCTTGTTGTCAATGTCTTTCTATTTCCTCTTAATGTTACTGCCGTTTGCCTCTAATGCATTTGGATGTTTTGTCTTTGTGATCTTCGAATTCTTTTGATCTAATAGGGGAGGCTGGAGTCGTTGGGAAGCCTTTCCTGTTGTCAATGGGTTCGTTGTTATTTACTAATTTTTACTATGTCAGGAAATCAGAGGGTCTCATCCATCAAAAGGATCATCCTGTGGGGTTTTCTTATGTCTAATGCAGCTTTGTGTTTGAACTCTTTCTACCCCACATTGGTGGGTTTTCGGCTATTTTGCGTGTTCTTATCCGCCAGGAATCTCGATAAGGCAGTGCATATATCAACGTAGACTGATGCGATTGAGATGATTCAGTGTTGCCATTCTATAGTTTCTCCTTTTGAGTTTCATCTACTTGTTCACGACTGGGAGATGCTTCTGGGATATCATAGGCTATCTGCAGCTTATCTGCAGAGCAATGTATGAAGTTTCTCCCAGATCCCTATTTCCCATGAAGTAACTTTTACAAAATCTGTATTGAGAGCTGCAGCTATGATATTTTAAGATTGTAGTACGGCACAACGTGCGTTTTTAGGTGTGTGGTTCATGAGTACTGTTCTAGGATCTCGACATCATGTTGGTGTTTCTTTGGCCTAACCTGTTTTGCTCCTCTTATTATTCTATGAAATGAGTTTCTTGGGCTGAGGCTCAAGTGACTTTTGCAACCACGGTTAAGATGATGTTGCTACATAGAGGGGAATTGGAGCAATTAGCTTGGAATAATTGAATCGGCATTCGTCGTCTTGAGTCAGCGTTTCTTTGTATGATATCAACATTAGACACATTGATGTTGCTCTGGTGCCCATCAGACTGGGCATCCAGATTATTAGGCATGTTGCAGTTAGTAGCGATGCTATTGGTGTTTGCTCGACTTCTGGTTGTATGTCTAATTTGAGGGAGGTATTATTTCACAAGCTCGCTGGAGATTACGGGATTGTTCAACCCTTTTTCTTGAGCTCTTAGCCTTCTGCCTCCTGAAAAGATGAATGTTAAAGCACTTTGCATGTATTGCGGTTTTCTTACTTTTCTTGCTGGGCTGCTTTTCGTGACTTGTTAGAAATATATAGGTCGTCTTTTTGAGATCATTTACGTCAAAGGATGTTCACGAAATTGGTGTGACATTAATTTTAGCTTGTTGCTTTTGGTTTACATTTGCTGCAATGCTATGCCCTGCTACGATGAGGTTACCTTTTTTGGGGGGGGGGGGTGGAGGTGTTAATGTGTACACAACTGTACCCTTCCATTCACTTAGAGGACAAGTCTCAATCTTTGGAGACTTGTTTGGGAATGCTTTGTCTGGCTACCATTTTAGGATATATAAAGAGCTCAATAGAAAAAGTTATGTTCATTTAGTCCAATATTATCCAGAGGTAAAATTGAACTTTTTTTCATTGGCAATGGAAGTAGTTTCCATGTGAAGAGTGTGTAGCTTGATATTGAAGCGCTTTCGTCCGTAAAACAAGGAAAGCTCAATAGGAGTTGACACAGAATGTAGATGATGAGAATTCTAAGATCTTGGTGAGCTTTAACGTGTGGAAAGTGAGTGTTCCCGGCTGTTGTATGAACTTCTGAAACTTTTGATGCTCTGTGAGCTTGTGCTGTTTAAACTTTTCTTCGAGGATAGTTGGAAGTTGGGTGTCAAACGGCAGCACTGGTCTGAGGTTTGGACCTTTGATTCCCCCCCTTTTTTTGGATATATACTTAATGTCAGGTGGATTTGCGACGATTGTGGTCTTATTATGTTATTATTCTGTATTTTAATGCTAGTTTTTGTGTCATGATTTTGTATCCTCAATGTGTAACTTATGGATGAGTAAAGTGCTCAAGTGAATCAGTATATGTTTCAACCCCTGACTTCTGCAGGCTGTTGTTTCGTGAAATATGCAACTTCTGAAGAAGCAGATAGAGCAATTAGGGCCTTGCATAACCAGTACACTTTGCCTGGGGTGAGTTCTTTACTTCTTGAGCAATCTGGCATACCGAACTCCATTAACCATTCGTCATTGTATGTTCAGGGGGTTGGTCCCATCCAAGTCAGATATGCGGATGGTGAGCGTGAACGCCTTGGGAATGGTGCGTAGCCTTGCGTATTCATCTATCAAGTTTATGGGATTTTATTTTGTGTTATGTATGGAAGTTGTTTGTTACTTTTGTGTATTTTTTGCTTGATCAAGTAATTTTTGCCATGAAGTTGGTTTGCTGTTCTTGGGCATGAAGTTATCTGGATAATCTGTTTCTTTGGAGACTACTCTTAGATTTCATTCACTTTTTAAAATTTTTTTTTTATTGAACTTTGCACAGAAAAGAAGCTTTGATTTGTTCTGTTTGATTTTCTCCTAATCAGTTAGCTTCTGTTTTTCAGTTGTTGGATTGTGAGGGCTTGGTGAGGAATATCTTGGAATTGCGTGCAGTGTTTGAACATGCAACTTGTTTGATTTTGATTTGGCACTCATAGCATTCCCTGATGTGTTAGGTGCAGTTGAGTACAAGTTATTTGTGGGTTCACTGAATAAGTTCGCTACAGAAAAAGAAGTGGAAGAGGTATGTACTAAGTAGCACTCATCTATTTTGATTTGTATGACACTGTCTAGTGGTTTTACACCCATGTGTTCAAGGAATAATTGGTATTCTACCGTCTAGTGGTTTTATTTGCTTGCATTCTGTTGAGTAATTGGATTTTAAACTTATTTTTACTCTGTTGTCAAGTGTGCTTGTAATCTTTGCACAATCCTTTACCATCGTTAAGCATTCTTTTAATGAATAGACCACCAACTTTATAACGGATGTCTTTCCATCTATGTCTAACTTGGTTTTAATGTTGTGTATGGAAGATACTCTAGTTTATATTCCTTATGTTAGTTCTTTTATTTCTTCAAGATGTTTCCTTAATAGTTGAAACATGCTTTGATGAGATTCTTGCTTGGGGTTTGGTGGTCATTGGCAATTGTGTAATTGGTGTTTTAAGCTGTCTTGTTCATTATCTCATGCATGGAATATTGTCTTTTCACCTGTATTCTTACTTGCACCATCTTTTTCCCCCAATTCACTCCTATTTCTCTTGGACATTATGAGCTCATTTCGGATGATCAAAGATTTGGGAAAAGCTTTCATGCCTTCCACGATGTCCTTTTATTCTTACTTTGCTTGTGATGGAAACAGTACCTGCATGCTGTATCCACTATCCATTAAGCTTATGTATCCTTATCTTGCTGAATCTTCATTGTCTGAAGCCTCTGAAGTTCATTTTAAGTGGAAAACCTAGTTATTTCTTATTCCCTCCATCTCATTCTACTGTCAACCCCACCACCACCAGCACATAGACCCGCTGTAGGTTTAGCTTTAGCGGGTCTGTGGACATCTATATTTGGGCAGTCTTACCCTTGCAGGCAGAGAGTCCGACTCCAAGAGGCGTACAATTTTTTTTTTGCAGAAAACTTTTTTAAGAAGCCCATTTTATTGTCAAAAATATCTACTTCATTTGCCTTGATATGCTGCCAAGTGCCAATGTCCAGTTTCTAAGATCTTAACAGTGTTCTTGTTTGTCCCGAAGCTATTACATTATGCAAGGGCATTTTACTTCTGAAGGGGTAACATAGATTGTATCTTTTTTCAAGAGAGGGAAAGGGGGGGGGGGTGTTGTTGGGGAGGGGATACAAGTCTGTTTTTGAGAAGGAGAAAGTGATATATTTATGTATGTAAACTGAGGAAGGCGAAGAGAATGCATGCCATTCATATTCTAGGATAGGCTAATTGCAGCCCAAAACAAGATTTTGTATTTGACTTTTCTTCCAAAAGTGCCCTCCCAAGCGGCCAAGCCTATAAGTGTTCTTTGATGAATGTGGGCACAACACACGCATGGCGTGGGCAACTCTGCTGATTCCCTAAGTGATCTAGCAAAAGTGCAATGGAGTTGCAAATGATCATTATTTATTAAGGAAATGATCAGTTTTTTTTGGTCTTTTTTTTGGGTGGGTTGGCAACTGATCAGTTTTTTGTAGATTACCTAGGAGTGAAAACTCTATTGGTTATCCTTAAAACTGTCTTGCGCTCTTGAAAATGAACCTGTTTATAAATAGGAGAAGAGTAAACACAGCATCGTGACAGAAGTGTTGATTCAAATTGAAGAGCCAAGCTGATGTGTTGTGCATAATGAGCCATAATTTCAAGGAAATAGGTCTCTCTCACCAGTGCTTTTGGTTTCATTATTGATCCTCATTTTCCCTAGCTTCAATTAATGTAATTGCTCCTCCAGCCACTAGCTTCTGTTGGGATTTTTCTTGTCAAATTCTGCGGCAGGTGGTTTCTGATTAGATGATGTTGCCTTAGAAAACTAGAGGAAGAAAAACCCATGGGATATGTACTTGTGGGAGATGTAACTGGGGCTGTGCTGTTCATCTGTAATTTGACCTTTTGCCGGCTCTAGTTATGTGCCTTTATGTTCTCCTTTCCGCGTTTGGATACGTTTGACGCATGTATCTTCTAATCCTTAGTGTTATCGCCATCTTTTGTCTGTGACATGACTTGAATGTTGCTTGTGACAGATCTTTGCACCCTATGGACGTGTTGAAGATGTGTACCTCATGCGTGATGAGAGGAAGCAGAGTAGGGGTATGTGTCTTTGAGCTTAGTATGATGCAATAGTCTCTCTCAAAGTGTGTGAGGCTAAAGGATAAAGAACAAGTTCCTTTCCCCCCCCCCCCTTGTTCTTTCTTGGGTCCAAGACAAGGGCCCAGAGAGAGTGTTGGAGATTGGTACCAGCTCTAGGCCGTTCACTACCCCAAGGGAGTGTTGACTCCTATATTCAAACTTGGTAATCCAAGTTTGAAGCCAGCATGAATACCATAGCTACATTGGCGTAGGCGGACTGGTTTCTAGTTTTAGAGAAATATTGGAAATTCAATATTCTGTGTTAGATGTGTGTTTTAGGTTACCAATGTGTGAGTTACACTTTCTACGTTCCAATACATTGTTATCCTTGTCACTGATAACTGGCTAACCTGTGAAGGCTGTGGGTTTGTCAAGTTTTCTAATAAGGATTCGGCACTGGCAGCAATAAATGCTCTTAATGGAACATATACAATGAGGGTGAGTATGGTTTTCATTTTTGGCATCTTCGTGTTCCTGCTTTTGGTGGGGGTTCTCTTTTAACAGTTGTTTGCTATGTAGGGTTGTGATCAACCTTTGATTGTTCGATTTGCTGACCCTAAGAGACCTAAGCCAGGGGAACAAAGGTTTGTTTATTTGTCTCAGCATATTCCTCCGTTTTATTTTTCAAGTACATGGCAGTTGCGTTTATTTCATCTTCCTACAGTTCTAATGGTTAGACTCCTCTCTGGTATTTAATTGGTATTGATTGATGTCAAACTCTGATGTATACTAACCAGACAAGGTTTAGAGTTCCGTAGTTTCCTTCCTCTCTGGTTCACTTTGGTATAAACTTGTTGCCTGTATATAATAGGCTGTCACACAAATGCCTTTTCCATTAAAGGAGTAAGGACATGATAGAGTTGCTGAGGTGTTTTTTTCTTCTTTTTTTGAAAGTCCGAGCTTGGATTGTCTTCAGTTTTGGGCCTATGTTTTGTTGGCGCATTCAGTTGGTGGTATTGCTTATGTCAGCTATTGTTGTATTGGGGCGTTTCTAATGGCTGCTGGCTCTAGAGCCATTGCTAGTTATGACCTTCAATTTTGTTAGATAATGTAAGCTATGCGCTGGTGGTGACTGCTGGTGCCCCTGTCTATTTTATGAGGTCCAGAGACTGAAGTGATCTGGACATGTATGTTTTGAAATTCCAGGAGGGCATTATTTCTGCCTTTTTGCGTTGTCGATGAACTTTTGTTCGACAATAATATGTTGGTAGGGTCTTATTATGGGGTTTTGTCACTCCTGGTGGAATCTGTTGTGTCTTACTGCAGCTTCTGGGCAGCGAAAGGATGCATTCCATGAGCTTGAACTGGGGGGCTTGTTAAATTGATGGGACTTTGCTTCCCCTCCCCCTCCTTTTGGTTTGAGCAGTTGGTTAATTGGTTGTCTTTGCCTGATACCTTAGAGGTTGACTTTCTTACCTAGCTAAAAAGGGGGTTATGAAACCAGTAAACAAATCCAAATGATGTTAACTGCTTTGATCACTAGTTTGGACACAGTTGTGGTGCGTGCCTGGGCATCTTGAGCCTATGAACTCGAGCGAGACGGGCTTGCTGTGGAATAGTGACTTTGTTCAGCCAACTCATGATTTGAAATTGGCTTCAAATTGTTCAGCCCATGGCTTGGCGCCAAGAGAAACGACTTGTGGAATCTCTCTCTCTCTCCCTCTCTCTCTCGCACGCACGCACGCACAGTTTTGGCATAGCCTTTTTCATTTTCTTTTTTGTTTCCCTAAGTGAGCTTCCTAGCCAAGTGTGGCTTGGTCATCCGGTGGCCCCAAAGCTTCACCTACTGATCACCTCTCCTGTGGTCTCTCTGATACTGACTCACTTTTTCTTTCTGCTTCTCTGTCTCTTTCCCTCTCTCGGGGGGGGGGGGGGTCTTCTGGCTTTTTTATTCATTTGCTTCATTTATTGATTTATTTTTGCAGGACTGGTCCTGCCTCTGGAGGTCCTGGTTTTGGTCCCGTTCCACCGGCAGGTATCAGGTACTCCCCACTCCTTTCTCCCCTGTATAGGACCTCTAGTACCTTTTTCAAATCTATAAATGAAGTTCACTGTACTTTGAGCTGTCTGGATGACTTTTGGGTAACTTGGCTCTGTTGCTTAACTTCTCAGGCCTGCACCAGGGCCCAATTATCCTGGTTCTCTGGGTGCTCGGGGTCCACCAGGTGCTTGGCAGCCTATGAGCCCACAGAATCTGATTCCACCGCCAAATACTACTGGTGTTCATGGCTTCAGCAATCAATTTCCTCTGAGGTCTGGCGATGCACCTATTTCAGCAACTGCTGTAAGTGGAAGTTATATATTACTATATGCTGAATACCCCCACCCAAAAAAAGGGGAAAGAATGAAAGAACAAGAGAGTTCAGCCACATCTGACTGTTTACTTATGTTTGGAATAATTAGGATAGATATCTGGAGATAGATTAATCTAGGCTAGATATGGCAATGGCAATCTTAGTTGAATATGTCTGCATTGTTAAGGTGCCAAACAATACTGGAGCTGTTGAGCATGGGTACGATCATTTTGGACTTATATATGGGCTAGCTAATAGTAATCCCGTCTTATTGTTAAGTCTAACCATTTGGACTTGCCATGTTTTTCATTGTTTTTGCTTGGCTTCAAATTTCTTGTATGTGCACGAATTTGTAGCGAGTGGCCTGTGCGTTGCAGCACAGCAAGTGTTTCAGTATGTTGCTTCATTGTCAAGGTTTTTCGGATTGCAAATTAATAAAACCGTTATTTGGATGCAATTCTGGTCTGAAGTAGGAAATTAAGGGAGCCAGGTGATGAGGAACATAACTTGACTTTCCAATATAGGTGCATGTTTAGAGCAGTTAGTGGTGGAAATAACCATATCATAAGTGCTCTTCAGGTATCTGGCCCAATTGAATTGTTTTAAGTGGCTGGGGTGGGCTGGATGGAACCTGTGTAGTCTTGCCCTTAAGGAGCTCGATATGTACCCTTGAGAGGCTCTGTTTTCCCAGATGCTATGATCCAGCTTAGTTTGAAAAGGCCCACTTGATGCACGCCTAGGCGCGCCTCGGTATGAGGCTACCATGTGCCTCGGAGGGGATGAGGTGCATTTCAAGGATGCAAGGCGATATCGTCCCCTTTTTCCTTCTTTTTCTTGGCTTTGTCTTTATCTTTTTTCTTCTTTTTATTCCTTGGAAGATAAAAGGTGAGCTATACGTGCACAGTAAGTGTATGCTTTGGAGAATTAAGATAATAAGATAACATATCTTAAGGTTATTTGAGGTGTTAGTAGTTATAATAATGTCTAATCACTTTTTTAATGCATTTTTCGAACTTGTTTCTACCAAGTATTCTTTGTGAAATGTGAATGGCTTCTAAACATTTTTGCATAGAAGTGCGCCTCGCATCCATGGTGCGTGCGCGTTTGCCTTGCCCCTTGCCCTTTGCGCTTTGGGACCCCATGCGCCTCGGTGCGCCTCGCACTTTTTCAAACTATGCCTCAACCAATAGTTTTCTGAAACAAGATCTAGAATGCAGGTATATGGTCTTTTATTAAAATAGTTGGTTGGGCATGCTGGAATTATGACAATTCTTTGATTAACTTCATATCCAAATCCATCCCGCAAATGTCCTGCCTAGGTTCTATGAAATACTGATAAAAAAATTCATGGTTATTTTACGAATAAGATCTAAAGATCGGGTACTGTACTGAGATCCTTGAATATTCAGATGTTATGTGGAGACCGTATTGAGACCTGATGTCCGCTCGGTTTTCCTGAGACTACTGCCTCTGTGGTCGGTGGAATTCAGGACTGGTGCATCAAGATCTTGGGAAGTTCAGAACTGGTGCATCAGGACTGGCTCTGTGGAAGTTCAGGAATCAGCACTTGTTCAGTCAGGATAAATGGCTACTTTTAGGAGATGCGTAGTGTAGGTTTTGGTTTTTTAGTAAAAAACGAAAAATTAAATGTGAAATTCACGTTTCCCAACTTGCTTGGTTTCTCTTTTCCCAATGCCTTCTTTGGTGGCTGCCAAATTAGAAGCAATCAAGAGAAACTTTCTATGTGGTTCTTTTAGGAGTGATTTCAAGTATCATCTTGTGAGATGGAATTTTGTCAAGCAACGTGTGGTCCAAGTTAGGGATCAGAGACCTGGGACTGTTTAGTGAAGCTCTTCTTGGTAAGTGGCTATGGAGATTTATGAATGAGAAATGTAATCTTTGGAGAAAGGTGGTTGCAACCAAATATGGTGAGGAGGATTTTGGTTGGTTTGCTTCCGCTCCTAATGGTTCTTATGGGTATAGCCTCAGGAGCTGTATTTCAAAAGGATGAGAGATATTCTCTTCATTCTTTTCCTTTGAGGTAGGTGATGGCTCTTCCATCTATTTTTGGCATGATCAATGGTGTGATGGTGCCCTTTGAGGGAAACTTTCCCTGCCCTGTTTGTTCTAGCAGTGGATACAGATGCCTCTATTGCTGATTATTTGGGAACAAGTATCTGGTACCAAGGTTTGGGCGCCTGCCTTCATTAGGGATGGTTTTGTTGTTTATTACACTCTTGTGAGTTTCTTTAACAAGCTTAATTGTCACAAGTTTGGGGACTCTTTACATGATACGGTGACATGGGATTTGGACTCTAAAGGAAACTTCACGGTCAAATCCTACTATTTGAAGCTCCTACTTTTAAATTTTCCTTCATTACAATTTCTAATCAGAGGAGGGTTCCCTTCGAGGCTCCTTTAGAGGTGTTTGGCTCCTTTAAATGTTTCTTGTCTTTTCTTGGGAGGCAACGCATGGGAAGATATTGACTTGTGACAACCTGCAGAAGAGGGGAAAGATCTTGGTCAGCAGATGCTATATGTGTAAAGGGAAGCTGGAGTCAGTGGATCTCTTGTTGCTTCACTGTCAGTTTGTTAGGGCTCTTTGGGAACTTCCTTTGAGCTGCTTGGGTATTTTTTGGGTTTCTCCTAATTCTATTAGAAACCATCTGTTGGCTTGGGAAGGCTATTTTGGTAGGAAAGTGAAAAAAAAAAGAAAAGAAAAAGAAGGCCTCGGTTCTTTCGTGTGTCATTTGCTGGAGCATTGGAGAGAATGCAATTGAAGAGTCTGAGGGAGATGAAACGTCCCTTGAATGAATTGAAAGATAGTTTTGATGCATATTGGATGTATATAATTTTTTTGTAGCTGCTATTTTTGCATCCATCTTTTCTTCCTTTTTATAGTATATAGTTTTCCTTATCAAAAAATTAAACGCGATATTCACGCTGCTTGCTTCTGCTACATTCTTCAAGTTTGAATTCGTATGTTCGAACATATAATCCTTATGAGCATACAGATGTATACTGCATCCTAATGTTAGTTTAGTTGAGGTATGGGCGCCTTGCGTTTTCTGTGCAACAACATGAATTTCTCCATATTTGCCTTTTTGATGGTCCAGTTGTGTCTAATGTCCCAGCATGTATTCTAATTTAACATGCAAGGAGAGGTGTCTTGATTCCCAAGACTTGGTCAATTTTAGTTTATGCTAGTTTGGAGTTGATGCTCCAATTTGCAAGATTCAACTACAGATCTAGTGTGATTCCCAGAAAAAGTGAATTTTGTTCCAAAAGTCCACCTCAAAATAAAAAGTGAAAGTCGAGGGAAAAATGTGAAATTGTTTGACAATCGTCAGTTTGATTACTTAATGTACATACTTAGCTCTAGTATCATGTATGGATAGTGCAAAGAATTGACCACTGCCTCAAATTCTAAGGTTGGTCATCTTGGCCCACAAGGCAATGCTGCGGACGGATCTGGACCTGGAGCAGTTTCTGCCGCTTCTACATCGCCACAGGTGAGCATAGGTTGATTTCTTGAAGTTTGCTTCTGCTATTTATTTGTAGTTTATATATATATATATATATATATATATATATATACATATATATATATATAATAATTACATTTTTTTTTTGGTGGTAGAATTTTAATCAATCTTATCCACAGCCACCTGCAAGTGGCCAGCAAATATCACCTTTACAGAAGCCCCTTCCATCACCTCAGCACTTTCCTTCTTCCCTGCCGCAGCATCAAGGACCTGGATCTTATTCCCAGGCACAAGTCACTCAGGCATCGATGAGGCCAGTTAATCAGTCACAAACTGGTGGGCAAGCCCAATACAGCCAGGCATTTCCATCCCAACATGTACCTGGCTTAACTGGACCATTGCCTTCTGCCCAGTTTCCAGTTCAACAGAGTGCCCCTTCTGGTGTGGGTCAACAGAATCGACCAAGTATGAACGTGCAGGGTCATACCACATCCTCTTTGGCAAATCCTCATCTGCCTGGCCCAGCACAACAACAGCCTCTTCCTTTTCAACAATCTCCTTCTCAGTTAGCCCAAATGCTTTCCCAGCAGACACAGACTCTCCAAGCTTCCTTTCAGTCATCTCAGCAGGCATTCTCCCAACTTCAACAACAGGTGCAAATGATGCAACCGTCAAATCACAACCAACCTTTGCAGAACTATCAGGCCGTGAAGCATCAGGTAGCAAAGACGATTTAATCTGTCTCCACTTCCCCTTTTTCTTCTTTGATTCAATCTTTGTTTTTGTGAAGTCTTCTGAAGTCTGTTCCGTTGTGACTCAATGAGATCATCAGCTTCCTGATGATTAGATGTCAATTTGAGTAACCTGTAGCCTGTAGGTCTAATCATTAGGCTTTGGAAGAGATGAAGAGTATTGATTAATGGCAAGGTTTCTTTCTCATGACAACAAATATGCCCATGAGTGGTTGGCAGTGATTCTCAAAGGTGACATGTTAATTGTCCCTTTGTGCTCTGTTTTCCAGCGTGCATAGAAACATTGTTCTCAGTTCTGTTGTTTGCATTTTTTGAAGCCACCTTTCTAGTCTTTTGTGAACATCACATCCGACAACTGCTTCTGCTTCTATGGATTAGGTAATGCATGTTCCATTCTCTGATAAATGCTGTCGTTCTCTTGCAGTCACAATGGGCTGGGGTCATACCATCCACAACTGGCAATACACCTACTATTGCAGCTAAATCAGATGCGCCTTCTACATCTTCTGCCCCTGTTGGCCTTCTGGGTGCTGCTACTCTGGCTCCTGTTAAATGTAACTGGACAGAGCATATATCCCCTGATGGGTACAAGTACTATCATAACAGTGCAACCAGTGAAAGCACGGTGAGAAAGGCTATTTGTTTTGCTTTTGTCTGTTTTTGGTTGTGTTCTCTCCAATTTCTTTTCTCATTTATTTGACTTATGAAGCATGGGAATATTGGATTTGCAGTGGATAAAGCCTGAGGAATTGACATTATATGAACAGCAACAGAAAGTGTCTGTTCAACAGCCACCAAACCAGCCGAGCCCGCAGGCTTTTCCTACACAGCGTGTAACTCAGTCAACTCAATCTCAACCACCACAGGTTCAAGCACAGTTTCGCCAGACTGAACAATTTCAACATCCTCCAGTATCTTCCATGGTCAGCTGATCCATTTGTTCAATTGCAACCGGTTTCATTTTGATCTTGTTATGCTTTTTTCTTATGCATTGAAGCTTCTTGCTTTTTATTTGGGATTTCAGTACCAGGCTCCCAGGGGTGTAACCAACCAGACTGTTCAGGTAGCCTGCTTTCTGTAGTTCTGACTTTTCCAGACACCTTCTCATGATTTGGATCATCTAACTGTTTTTTATTTGTTGTGCCCTTCGCATGCTTGTCTTGTTTTCTGGTCTCTACCATAGTTACCATTTAAATAGGTAAGTGATACTTGTGTTCTGCTGCATTGGTCATTTGTATTATGATTTTTAAAACTTTTTTTCTTCCTTTTGGGGGGGGGGAGGGCGTCGTTCTGGATGCCAAGGGATTGTAAGATCAAAAGAATTGTGTGCTATATTGTCTAGATCTGTGCAATGATGGGTTTCATTACATTGAGTAGTGGGGTCTTTAACCTTAATGAACACAGCTTGTTGACATGTCTGAAGATGAAGCCTAGTGTCCACTCTGATCAGTGATCACTGAGGTCTGAGTTATTCCTTCTGTCCCAATGGAAAAGAAATCATGATGTGCAATAATCAGATTGAGTTTCAAAGGAAAGCTTTCATTCAACTTCATTGGCTCGACCTCGTGAGCTATCTAAAGTAAAAAGATTTGAGTTTCTTTGGAGCATGGAGATGAAAGAGATTGTTCGTAACTCTTGCCTTGTACATGTCTCTTATAGGCAATTTAGTAGCAATATTTAGTTGTGGCATTCAAAGAGCTTCATTTGTATCTTCTCTGCTAGAGTTTGGGCTGAACAACAATGTGTGTCTTCAGTCTTGGGAGATATTGCCTGGTTGATTTCTAGGTTTAAGGGTTGATTGATGATGGTACCTCATCCTTTTTTGCAGGAAGCTGCCTATACACAACTACAGATGCCTACCAATTCTGTCATGGATCCTGCTTGCTTCCAGCAGGTAGAAATTCTGCATCTTTTAGTGGTTAAAAGAGTCTTCTTGCTGTTCGTCATTCTGTTTCTATTGTTTTGTGTGTGCTTTTTTGTTTTGTTTTGTTGAGAGGCCAACTGAAATATATTTCTGGAGAGTATCTGTGTTTAAGTCCTGAGTTATTTGTTTGCCAGGGGTTTCAGGCTTCGCAAGATTGGGCATGGAAGAGCAACTCTGGAGGTCGATAACTTATACCCGTAATACATCCATTCTCTTAGTTAGGAACAGCCAACACCCCCCCCCCCCCGGGCGGGCCTCAAAGAAAACAAAAAAAGGAAAGCTAGGCCTGACAAATGGGTATCCCATCAGTTCATGTCAAGCTGATGTCGTCAATATCGGTTTCAAGCTGGGCTATTTTGAGTTTGGTTCGTTGTTGATATTTGGTTCTTTGCTGGGTTGTCCAATAATCTTGGGAAGATTTGGTGGATAGATATTAGTCACTCTTTAAGTTTTCAGCCGATCTGGGTTTTGGTTGCATCAACTTTGGTAGCTTTATTTTACATCTGTGTTTGGACATCCAAGTTAGCAAATCAATTATGGGCAGTTTGACCGAGTCTAAAGAAGGCGGCACGGATACTCTGCTTATGAAGGGTCTTGCATATGTAGGAATTTGAAGTGGACTGCTGAATTTCTGGAGACAAGTAGGCGCTGTACAAGGGAGGAATGACGTCTTACTATGAATTCATGACATCGTGGAAGTATAAAATGCCTTAAACTGCTGTTTATGTAAAGTAATTGTTGGGGTGTCGGCTTCATCTCTGTTCATCCCCAGGGTGCTCCTAATGCCAATTTTGGCTCGACAAGCCTTAGTTTGTGTCATTTGTAGAATATATAGAAGATAGAGTATTTCGTAGTCTTGTTGCTTTTGTTCATCATTGGATAAATTTAGCAATCATGTTAGAGCGTATGCTTTAAACCCTAGTTACAGTGGGAAGAGGCGGATGTAACGTTTATAGAATTTGTAGTGTACCTGTGTACGATTAAACACCAGGGAAATAACTATTAGCCATGATTAGCAATTAGCCTCTCCCCTTATTCACCCTGGGCATGGATCGATAACCGACAAGGTATTGATGTGCTTTTTTTCGGCGACAATGTTGTAGTTGATAAACAATGATAGTAGCCGTGAGCCTGGCTTAGTACAACGTTAGACAGGTTGGTCTTGGCTAGGTAAACTACATCTCAAATGAAGTTCAATCATAGCTTGGCTTAGTTCTACTTTTGAGTTTTGAATTTTGATTGAGCCACCACAATGATTAGACTCTATTTTTGTCTAATGAATCGACTTGGTGGCTCGATGGTCCATGATTCCAAGCTTTGATTGAGTCACAACAATGACGAACTGTTCTGTGTACTGACTCCAGCCCTTGATATGTATAATGTATGTAGTCTTCTACGTGTTTGATACTATGAGTGTTCATAGTATAATGTAGAAACTGAATCTGTACTACTATATGTCGTCCGTGCAATCAAAAAATATTATGGCACATTCTCTAACTTGGACAAAGTAGAACTGCGGCAAAGAACATGTACATGATTACGATTTTTCTATCTATCTATTCCTTTCATTGATCAGCTGCTTCTGCCTGTTTATAATCATCATGTACAACTTTTACAAGAGATTTATTGTATTTGTAGCCACAACTAAAAAATTAAAAGGCTAATTTGGAGACAATATGGGTATGATGATGTCTCTGCAATGGCTGTTTTTGTGTCACATGCAAATATTTTTTACAAGGGTAAAACAGGAAATCAGGTCATGTTAGATGTCTATTCCCATCAGAATTCGATAATTACATCATCTGCCAGAATTTTGCCTGCGATAAGCAGAAAACAAATATTTGAGGAGAATGAAGCAATAATAAATCGTCCAAATTTTAATAGTCAATCTGCTGTCATATTGACATCCCTTAAAAATATGATTAATTGCTATGTGTCATATGCAATGGCAAACATCAATTGTTTAGTTTTTTAAAATCCAAAAAATTTGTAATATGGAGAGATGGTTACTCGAGGGACTATTGCTTGCTCCAATCCATCAACCAACAACATGGGCAAGAGATCCCCCGCCCCCGCCCCCGCCCCCGGGGAGCGGAGGTATAAAGATATTTGCATATTAAGCATACGCCCATGAGAGCAGCCTAAAGAGAAAAGGTACAAGCACATGGCCCATGTCTATCTGAGTGGATTTGTAATGAATTATTTCCATTCCTTTCTGCAAGTTGAACGTCTCCAAGGGATTCACAATGGGATGTGTTTCGTAGACGGAAAAGCGAATGCCTTATTAGAAAAAATATTTAAAAAATATAATAGTACAGCCAATTATACAATCACTTCAGAAGTTGCAAATTCTTAGGTAAGGTCGTCTTACTATAAGTTACTGTAATATGATTAATGTGGTATTAATATTTTTTCATAATTTTTTACACACATGTACATATGTAAATGTGCGTGTGTATATATGTCTCTCTCAATGTGTGTGTGTGTGTTAGGATGGCCATGTTTTTGGATTGTAGTAAGCTAGATTTAAGGTTAATTAAAATTTTCAAAAATAAGTTCATTTTTTTGTAGTAAAAGAAAAGAACATATTAAGTACTTAGCTATTCAACATCTACTGTGTATATCAAACACAAGTAAATATGAACTCTAATATCAAAATACATTCATTATATGATGACAACCACTTTAATAACCATTTTCATCTTCCTTAATGATGGACCTTTTTGGCCTTGTGTAGTCCTATGAAGAGAGATATTCTTCTAATACGAGAGGTCGTATTTAAAGTGTTAAGTTATGTTAAAGAGCTGCTTTGCGACTGTGTAGTAATTCATCACTTGCTAACAAGTAAAGCCTACACAAAAATAGACTATATCAATAACAAAATAAAACTCTCACAATCAGTAAGAGATGTTAAACAACTCTCACAATTGAAAAGATGAGAATTTTGGAGTTAGGAATACAACAGCCTTCAATAGTGAGATTTTTAATCCTGTTAGTTGCCTAGTTCGAGCAAAAAAAGCAAGCTCAAATGTAAAATCCGAACTTGCATGTCGGTTGATCATTATCTTAGGGGATCTTCTTTTTCCCCTACCACCTCAAACCATCTAGTAAGGTGGTTCAACCCCCCCCCCCCCAATTAGGATTCTCCAAACTTAATTTATCTTTCATCAACAGGAGGTTTCATCATCCGAGATTGGATGAGCAAAATTGTCAAGACAGGTGTGACTTATTATGGCGATGCATCCGTTACCTGATCAAATTGAGGGTCGGGTCGGGTCATGAGGTTCGACAAGTAGGATTTTTTCGACCCTGACCCTACCCGACCCTTATGCAGGTCAGCATATCCCTGACCCTGACCCTGCGGGTACCCTCGGATCATCGGGTCAGACCTGACCCTCAAGCTTCCCGATATAGAAAATGAGATTTTTCACTAAGTTTTCTTCTTATTATAAAGGTCAACATTAAACATCTTATAAAATAAAAAGTCAACCGATAATATAACACTTTGATGAAGCGTATCGCAACTACAAACATTCTAATGCGTAAGTTAGTCATTAAACCAATAAACCGATTAGTTCACTAAATTGACTACTCAGTCTACTCCAAACATCAGAGAGGGAGCATTAGAAGGTTACGAACCGGTGAAATTTAGTGAAGTGAATGAGGGGAAGATGCTAAGAGGAGATGGGAAAGTGAAAGTGAAAAAGTTTTGAACAAATGAAACCGCAATTATCTTATTTTTAGTTTATTTTTTAGTTTTTTTTAAAAAAGTGAGGGTTAGCGGGTCAAAACCTTTACTCAAGCCCGACCCTTGTCATAGTCGAGTGCTCTCAAATTGAGGGTCGAGCAGGTCGGAGACAAAAAAAGCCGACCCTAACCCTCATTTTTGAGGGTCGGGTCGGGCGAGTCCCCGACCCAATGTTACGTGACGGAAGACAATTAGCAATTCAGGCCAACTTCAACAACATTATCATTGAAGGGGATAATAAGATGGTGATTCAAACATTGAAACTGAAGATTCAAGCTCCTTGGCATATATCTAATGTTATTGAAGATATTCACATATCGCAGAATCAAGTTATTCATCTTCCATCACCCACATTTTTAGATAAGCAAATACGGCGAAGGATTGACTTTCAAAATTTGGACAATCCATTACAACGTTCTTCTCTTCAGATGTATGTTTTTCGCCATCTCTTAGTGCTATTTTAAGAAACGATGTAGTTTAGTTGGCCTAATTTTGTGAGAAGATATGCTTAACATTCTTATGATTTTTATTTATCCTTGTAAAAAAAAAAATGAAAGGATGAGTCCTACTAAAAACATAAACTACTAGTAAATAGAAATAGGAATATTTGACGATAATATACTGTACTTCGGGGGTGTTGGATAATAATACTTTCAACTTTGAACTTGGACGTCTGTGTACCACACTATGGGCCTATTTGTTGTGTTTATACTAAGAACGATTTTGAAGCTGTTTTCAGTTGGCGATGTAAGTGTATATTCAACATAAATCATTGCATACACTTGAAAATTCTTGAATTTTAGACATATGCAATTGCAAACCACTGTAAAATTGTTGCATTATATTGATTAAAACACCTTCAAAATTATTCTTGGTATAAACACAGTAAATAGGCCCATACTGTGGTGCACGGACGCCCAAGTTCAAAGTCGGGAGTATTATTGTCTAACACCCTCGAAGTACAGTATACTATCGTCCAATATCCCATAAAAATAAGAAGTATGTTCGACAACATGGCTAGGATGGTCGAAAAAGTAATGATCCCGTCTTCACAATACACTGACGAGATAAGAAATTAAAGAGGTAGAAGTAGAAGGGACCTGAGGGAGAAGAAGGTGATGGGTTAGTAATTTCCATTTGAAGAGTAGGCCATAGTAAATCTAAAAGTCTATGTAGTTATTAGTAAGATGCATGTTAGGTGCATGCCATGAAGCCTGCATAGCCAAAGGTTATACAAGCAAGACATCGTTTTCAATTCATTCAAAACAGGTTTTCTAATTTCAGTTTTGCAATGATTATATGATCAGGAGATCACGCATGTATTTACAGTCGGCAAAACTCTGGTGATCTCTAGCATATATTATGCCTACTTAGTTTCAAATGAAAAAGCTTTTATAGGACATTAGTTTTCTTTTGTTAAATGATCTGTTCTCATGATTTATTTGATGTCTTACTGTAAAAATATTATATCTTCAAGTTGAAAATATAAGTTAGGTGAAATACGCGTTGAATGTAGATGTGGGTTTAAATTTCTCCTGTATCGATTTTTGTGCCTTTCTTTGTAAAATAAAAAAAAAGCTACTCGAAGATTTTCAGATAGAATTGATGGTCTTGATTGTTCTTCTATTATGCACCTAAATTTTATTACTTTATGGACCGAATTTAATTAAACAAATGATTCATCTTCCTTGTCCTCCTCTCTACAACCTTTGTCATCAACAAGCTTGAGCTTGAGCTTGAGCTTAAACTTGTCATCGTTACCGACGTCGTTGGTTAGTGGTAGCTAATAATCATGCTAGTTTATGTCATGGATTGTGATTAGTTATAGACCGTATTCTTAATATACTAAAATGACTACTATTATTAGTATCGAACCAATAATAACACAACAAATTAAGCCAAGGTTTCTTATACTTGTATTATAAGTATACATTGGCATGCAGTACGTACCAAATAATTGAAGAGGATGTTCAATAGTAATTGTTCAAGAAGTAACCCAGTCAAAAATTTAAGTTGATGCTTGAAGGTACAAGAATGATTTTATACTCTAACACGCATCCTCACGTGAGGAGGACTCCTTGGGTTTGAACTGTAAATGCTGCAAAGGTTGTCCATTGCTACTGATATAAGTGCGGAAGGAAGCAAATTTAAGCGTGAACCGATGCAATATTTCTTGTAATGAAACTTAAGATTCAAAATTTTCATACAATTAATTTTGGATTGAGTTTTTCGACAAATTTTTGTTCAAGTTAATTATATGTTGTAAAATTTGTATATCTATTTATGGTTTTGTGCCCCTATTTTAGTAATTTTTTTAATATAAAGATACAAGATTTATGTAAATAACATTTAAATTTATTAATATATGTTACACCAACTCTCAAATTTAAGCGAGTTAATAAACTCAACACTTGTTGCACCTTTTTTTTTTGTACTTATCATAATTATCTACGACTATTAATTGGCCAACATCACCACAGAAAAGACTCTTAAAATATTTTTTTTATTTATTTTTGTACAAGAAAGGAGGATCTTTCTTTTTGACTTAATTGGAAATTTTTTTAAAAAAATATTCCCACCCTATATGATGTTGATGTTCCCTTTTCCAAAATTTTCAAATGATTCCTTATCCACCATAAGAAAGAGTAAAGAAATAACACTATAAATAATTTTGAAATGAAAACACCTGTAATTAATAATGCACGAAAAAGAATGAAAAAGACCAAGGAAAAGAAAACTCATGGCCGCCGTATATATATAGCACTTACTCGACAGTTTCCAGCTGCTGTGAATACTCCTTCCCATAGTTTTTGTATTATTTTTTAAATTAACATGTGTCACCAATTTGGAATTAAAATATGTATTATGAGGGATTTTATTTTATTTTATTTTTACAAAACATTGGATTTTTTTTTCCCCTACAAGCTGGTATAAGTTGTGCACTAAAAATGGAGTTAAAAAATATTCTTCATATGTGAATACTCCTTTTTCCATGTACTTCAATAATAAAACTAGCCCAAAGGCACAAAAAAATGTAGAAATCCAATAATTTCCTTTTCATTTTTATATTTAGTTGAGGGGTGTGTTTGGTAAAATTAGTTGTTTTAGTAATGATTGGCTGTTTTACTAGCTGTTAGTGTTTTACTAGCGATTAGCTGTGGCTAGTGGTTAGCGGTTAGCTGTTCAACTAGTGATTTAAAATAAACACCTTCGGTAAATGTAGCCATGAAGGAGCAGATTTATGTAAACTAACTGAAAAGGGTGTAATAAATAAATATTTTTAGTAAATAAAAAGAAGAATTTTAGAATTTGTAATACATCACTAGGTAGAGGTTCTTAAAAGCTACTTTCATTAGCTCTTGAGAAATACTATGTAAACTTCTATCCACTATCTCATCCACTACTTTACTGAACACTTTTAAGTAGTAGTCCATAATATTTTAACGACTATAAATTGCTAACCTCTATTTCAATCTCTATTAACAAACACAGCCGAGATGGGGGGGGGGGGGTGGGAAGAATAGAGAAAAGATCAATAATGCTTAGTGACCATCCGAAAAGGTTTAAAGCAAGGGGAAAAGACCTTTATCATTTTTGAAGGAAAGTATGGTTATATCAAGTGAATTCTATACATTGTATTTGGCTTGTTATCTCTGTGCCATTAACAAACGGCTTTTAAGTCTTTTCAATGTAAATGGAGCAACAAAGACTAAAATTATCAAGCAAAATTAATAGTTAGGTATCTAGTATTCATTCCTAGAAGCTTCCTTAATTTATTGATTTCTTTACTCTATTTATATGCTTGGTTGATGATTTCGTTTGTCTTTGTTTGGATTAGCCTCCCAAATTTTGAGATCTCCATATCTTTTTATCTAATTCACCTCTGCAATTGGCTAGGAGGAGTTGTTTTATGTTAGTTGTGCATTGTTGTCTAGTTATTTTGTTTGGTACTTGTGGGATGCACTACTTAAAGGTGGCAACAAGTCTCTCAATGACATTTGATGAATCAAGTATAGTTTTTTTATGTCATATTGATATCTCATTCATGAAACTTATACCAGATCATCAAGTTCATAATTTGATAATGCCTACGATAGATCTAAGGATCTGATCCCAAAATTGTACTATTGGAAAACAACAGTTGATATGGGATGATGGACATTCAATATAGCAAGTTAGATTTTGTGGAGTTAAGATTTCATTTTGACAACATGATTGTACTTTTTTTCGTTGGATTGTATTCCAAATTCCTTTGGTAATGTATGGACATTTCCATGTTTCGGATTGAAGAATTTTTTTCCCTTTTTGTAAAGTTGGTGCTTGGAATCCAATGCAAGATCTTTCGATGGGGTCTTCTTATGGTGGTGCTTAGAGCCCAAAGCATGATCCTATAGTTGAGATTTTTTTTTTTTGGAATATCCAACCTAATTTAATGTGGCCAACTCATGTGCCTTTTTTTTTAATTTTTTTTTACAATGGTAAAGATGAAGTACAACAAATATTAGGCGTCTCATCTCACAAGAGTACGTTCAACTACATCCGCTGCCAGAATAGTGCGCACCAAACGCTAGGGAGAAGCAGACATCTAAAAAAAACGAATTCGTGATAGAGTGACCAAATTTAGAAAGCCAGTCAGCCGCCATATTTGCCTCTCAATAGATGTGTTTGACTTGGAAATAGGTGTCTTGATTTAACCATGTACGAATATCTTCGATAATCGTGGTGATCCCAAGGAACTTGGATTTTGCCTGCTAGTGCTGGGATCACTGTAGTATTGTCACCTTCCATCAAAAGACTCTTGTAGCTTGCTTGTGTGGCTGCAGTAACTCCATCCTTCAGTGCTCTTGCTTCAGCTACCATGATTGAAGTAGACCCATAATTAGCATCTCCTGCTTTGAGTAGTTTGCCCGTCCAAGTGCATAGTACGTAACCTTCTGCTGCTGATGAGTTGAGAAGCAATTCGTCAAAATTGATTTTGACGAATCCTGGAGGTGTGGGGTTCCACCTTACAAGGTGGAAGGGTTTGGGAGGGGTGTAAGAGAATCCCCTCAGTGAATAATCATCCAATATACAAGATCGGATTCTCCATTCGGCATATGCCTTCTTTACTTTGATAAGGCATCTTAGAGGATTAAAAAACTTGTTTTCGAAGACTACTGCATTTCTCTCTTTCCAAATTCTCCAAATAAGAAAGGATAATTTTTGGAGCAGCTTTGGATTACAGGACGATCTTACCCTTTGTAACGCTTCAGCTAGTTACTGGTAGCTACTAGGCGAGAACTGTATTGGGAACCATTGGTGTTTATCTGCTAGTTCCTAGACCTTTTTACCTATCTGACACTCACTAAATAAATGGTCAATTGATTCAATGTCACCCAGGCAGATTGGGCAACCAGCATCAATATTCAGTCCACATTTGAGTAAAGTTTCTCGAACAGGGACTACCTGGTCGCAGATTTGCAATAAGAAAATTTTAATTTTTGACATGGTGTCTATTTGCCAGATCCACTTGAAGGACCAGTCTCAGTATTCATTTATTGACTTATCGTGTGCTATCCATGTTGCTGATTTAGTACTAAAGGTACCTAAGTTATCCAGACCCCAGCAGAAGGAGTTCGGTTTGTTGTGGGCAGGAATGACAACTCCTTGGATTTTATGCATGATCGGGTGATTACTCAAGGTAGAGGTGAGCTGTGTGAGATTCCAAGTCCTTTCCTGTTGGATAAAATCAGAAACTTTATCATCAACATCTAGTATTTCAGTTAGATTCTTATTTTCTATCCAGTTATCATGCCAGAAGAAAATGTTTTCCCCATTTCCTATCTGCCACATAATTCCTTGTTTTATGAGTAGTCTACAATTTAATAAACTCTTCCAGACTGGGGAGTTAGTGTTCTGTTTTTTATAGTTGAAGAATTCATTCTTATGAAGGTACTTAGCTTACATCATTTGAATCCATAAGCTAGATTTGTTGGTAATTTTCCAGGCTAGTTTGCATTGGAACGTCTTATTGACTACTTCTATTTTTCATAATCCTAGTTCACCTTTACTTTTAGGTAAGCAGAGTTTATTCCAGGCAATAAGCGATAGTCCTCTTTCGGCATTTGTGTGGCTCCAAAGAAAGTCTTGACTGAGTTTATCTAGGTGGTGACTAGTAGCTGTTGGAACCTGGAAGCATTGCATTATATGCGCTGGGAGTGATTCTAAGTGTGATTGGATTAGGACTATTCTTCCTGCTTTTGATAAGTTTGGCAGTGGCTTTGTCGATAATCTCTTTAAAGGTAGATTAGGTCGACCTTGAAAGATAGGGCAACCCAAATATTTGCCTAAAGATGCTCAGTGAGTAATGTTAAAAATACCCGTAACTACTTCTTTCTGGTGTGGGGAGGCATTATGCGAGAATGTGAGTTCCGACTTATGATAGTTAATAAGTTGTCCTGAATTGTTGCAGAATTTATCTAGTAGTGACTTCAGTTGCGCACAACTTGCAGCAGTAGTTTTACAGAAAAGTAGACAGTCTTCTGCAAAGAATAGGCCAGGAACAGTGTTGGATCATGGGCAAATTTTGAGCCCTATTCCAGATTTTCTAGTACCCGCCTCTTTAGTTAGCCATAGACTTAGGACTTCCATATAAATAGCAAATATATATGGAGAAAGGGGATCACCTTGTCTAATTCCTCTCGTCGGGGTAAATAGTCCATTAGGTCATCATTAACGATAATAAAGTGTGAAACAGACGATATACATTCTTTAATCCATTTGTTTCAGGTTGGATGGAAGCCTCTTTCTTGGAAACATTGCATAATGAAATCCCATTTCATTCTGTCGTATGCTTTTTCCATATCTAGTTCAATGGCAACCCATGATGCTTTGCCCTTTAAGTTCTTGAATTTATGCATAATCTCGTAAGAGATGAGGATATTATCATGGATAGATCTACCAGGAATAAAGGCACTTTGTAAAGGTGAGACTATTTTATCAAACAGTGGTCTTAATCGATTAACGAGTATCTTTGCAATAATCTTATAAATAGTGGAGCATAGGCTTATTGGTCTAAACTAGTTTGTCTGTACTAGGTTTTTGATTTTGGGTATGAGTGCTGTAAAGGTATGGTTAAGCTCTTTTAAAATCGTTCCATTCGTGAAGAATTCTAGGATACAGTTGAACATATTTTTTTTAATGATATTCCAATAGTTCTTAAAAAAACTGCTCCGAACCCATCAGGTCCTAGAGTTTTGTTGGAGTCTGTTGGATGGGCTTAATTAGATTAGGCCTGACGGCCACTTAAGTCGCCTAGGGCGACAACCCTAGCTACTCCCAGCCTATATAAAGGGGTTTAAGGGGGATAGCCTAGGGGTAAGCAATATAACACTTCCCTCTCTCTCTCCTCACGGCTACCCTACCATCGCTAACGGGTATTCGAGTTGAGGACGTGGACATCTATAAAGCGACTTTAGTAGCCTCTTGGATTTATTATTATCGAAGAACTGGTATTCTTATTGTGGATTATTACCGACAGTACAATTTCGCATCCAGGTTAGTCCTGAGTTTATTTCCTACAGTGGTATCAGAGCCTAAACTGTTCGGATTAGTCCCGATTGATAGGTTGATATATTTGCTAAAACTGAGTTATTGAAAGCATGCTAGTTTATACGTTTAATTGCTTAATTTTCGTAATTATGCAACCCTAATATTCTGCCAGCATGCTTCCATGATTAAAGGTTGAATCTTTCTGAGTAATTCGTTCAATGCAAACATGTTTTTAGTCTAAATTCGAATAACAGACCCGATTAGCTGTTATTAAGTACTAATCTGCAATAAAGTTTGATGCTTTGGGTGATTAGGTCATGACTACTATACAAATTGGGCAAAACTGAAATTACGAAATCAGTAAGCATTTAAAACCTAATTTTCATGATTAGGTCATGACCGTCTAGAAAAGCATGTTTTTTAATTTCAGCCATGAGATACAAGTGTGTTTCTATTTGTTTTTGAGACACCAGTTTTGATCAAATCAATGCTAAGGTATTATGCTACCATGATACATGCTGCGTGCAAATTACGAAATCAGTAGGCATAATCCCTAACCCTAAATTAAGCCATCAACTAATCAGTGTCCCTCGCATGATTTTTTTTTTTTTTTGATATGTTCATAATACATGCCTGTGACTGATTAAATTGAGAGACAGAATACCAAAACCCTAACCCTAAAAATCCCCCTGCCTGAATTTTGACCTCACTCAACACGAAAATCAAAATAGGGATGGAGGAACTAGAAGAGGCTCAGATCTAGACCATACCCATCAGAACCGCCGTGGAAGGGTGGCGCGTGTGAGTCAAGCGCCGCCAACGAAGGAGCTTTTGGCTCTCTTTCTTCCTCCAACCGCATCCTTGATCGCCGATCTGCCCAAATTCGGTGAAGAAACCACGAAATCCACTAGATTGGCGGTGCGTGTGAGTCACGCGCCACCACGACAGAGGCGCGTTCGGTGCACACCTGCTACTTTCTAGCTTGGTTGCAGCCGATCTACACGCTGGTGGGTTGATTATGGGCCATCGGCGACGAATGAGGGTGCTTTCCTCATTTGGGTTTTTCAGCCAGGGTTCCCCGTCAACGTTGAGGTGGAGAGCTGTGAGGAAAAGTCGCAAAACAACCATAAAAAGGGGCCAGAGAAGGTCGAGTGTCGGTGGAGCTTTGTGCTCCACATCTCGGCTATGGCAGCGACACGACCAAACGGCAGAACCTCCACAGTGACGGTGGCTGTCATGGTCTCAACGCCAAAAGCCCAAGAAGGGAGCTCGGTGCTCCATTTCTTGGCCTTAACATTGAAAGGAAGGCTGAGAGGAGAAAGGGACATGGTTCCTCTTCGGGGGTCAAATGGGTAGAGAAGTCGAAGAGAGTGGAGAGAGAATTCAGGCAGAGGGATACCGAAGAGAGAGAAAACGCGAGTTAGGGTTTTGGGGGCGAAAAGGAATGGGGGGAAGGGGTTAGTGAAGTAATTCACCCATAAACCCCCCCAGTTCGTTAGACCAGTTTAGACCGGTTTTCTTTTGGGCCAGAAATAAGAACGGCCCAAAAGAGGCAATGGAGGCCCGGTTAGTGGCCCGCTTGTTTTTTGGCCCAATTTTTTGTTTTTTTGAACCGTTTTTCCTTTTGGGCCGGTGCGCTTCTTGTCATATTTCAACGATATGGGTCGGGCTATTTTTGACTGTTTTGGATCGAATTATTTTTCAATCATTATTGTTTAATTATTATCATTAATCATGGCATGATTTTTAATTGAATAATAATGATATTCAAGTTGATAAAGTTTCATGCAGTTAATTCATTTGTTGAATTAAGGTTTCGAATTAATTTTAATTCTGGGTGCATGATTTCATTATAAAAACATTAATATGTTTAAAGCCATATGTAAATTCGTTTTATATATGCATCAACTTGACATTTGCCTGACCAAGTAACTTGTTATCGATTCCTTGGGTTGAAGTTATATGAATTTGTTTCATATATGAAATTAGTATGTATGATGTAAATTTGTTTTGCTTGAATTTGATAAATATCTATGTGATATTAGGATCCCCTTAGTCGATAAATGAATATGTTTCATAAGTTATATTATATAAATATGTTTTATATATGATACTTAGTTACATGACTATGTTTCATGATTTAGCAACTTTATGTAAAAAATATGAGCAATTATGAATTAGTTAAATGTTCGATCATTCTTGTGGCTACTTCATGCTATTATTTGGATATATAAGATATTTGATCTTATTTTGTGAATTTGTTTTATAAATTTTAAATTTGCAATATTATATGAATACGTTTTATATAATTTGCAAGCCTTACTATGAATTCGTTTCATCTAAACTTTTAATATCATATAGATCTGTTCTATGTATGATTAATTGCAATTAATATTTGAATATATTTTATGTTACAAAGTATGTTGCATTAGATGCATGAATAGGTTTCATTTCAGCCACCAATTACTAGCATTATATAAATGTGTTTTATATATATGAACTACATGGGTTGTAGTAAATGTTGCTAATTGTTTTAGCACTTACTCCTTGCCCGCATTAATGAATGTGAATTCGTTTCATATTACCGGTATTTTATGAATTGGTTTCATGAAATTTAAATTCATAATATTATAGATGTGTTTATATTTTGCGAAAAACATTTGAATGAGTTTCATATAATTATATATAAATGTGTTTTATATATTGCTATTTGGGCATTTTATTGAATTCTTTTGTAACATGTTATTATTCGAATATGTTTGCCAATGTAGATTCATTTTATTATATAGATGCGTTTTATATAATAATCTGAACTTCATGTTTGATATGTCATTGATAAAGTTCTAGATGGCATATTAGTAGTTATATATAATGAGATAACTTAACGTGAATTTGATTTACATAAAGTTAGATATCTTTGTGATATTTCTAAAACGTTAATTAGTTTAACCATAATGTTCTCCATAAAATCCTGTTTTATGGAAAATTGCGATAAATAAGTTATAAAAACTTCTAATTCATGTGTGTATGAGATGATTATGAGCTTAGCGAAATTTTCGATCATACGACTTGGATAATGGAGTTTTTTTGATAATTTATTTATTTGAAAATATGCCTGATGTCCACTTTACAGAGTATATACCCTTAGCTATGGCAATTAAAATAAGGTTGGTAATTTGTTTACCAATAAGAAAACTTGATAGCGCTGACTGTGATACATAATGTTAAAAGATTCAGTTTCTTCTAAATGAATGTGAAATGTTAGGACACTCATTAGGTTCTAGGTCTCATAGGATGGCAAAGATGGTACTGTTAGTGAACAGTATCTAGAAAACCTAAAAACATACCAAAAGTGGTTCGAAAATAGATCGATCAAGATGTCATACTTTGTCGTATTGCATCAATGTCGATCTAGCGACGGAATTAAAAGCCATCCCCACTGTTGGGTACGCGTGGGATTAGCTTAGCATCAGGATCGTCCAGATCCATTTCCTTAAAAGGTTCTGAACCTAAGATTGGTATTGCGAAAGGGGAAAAGACCAAGGAAATAAAGAGAAGCATATAGCACGTGTGAGTGCTATGACTGTGGAAATTAGGTATCTTATACTTAGGATTGTCCTAAGTCGATTAAGGTACTTCCTTCCACAGCCCCTCCTGGATAATGTGTGCGCTCCCAAACTATGTTGCTAACTATGATCCTTAGTGGATTGTAGATACGGGAGAAATAAAGTACATAGTTCGGGATTGAATTGATCTTTGTGAATTTTCACTACTACCCGGTGGATTCACAAATTGTCGTTTTAGGTAACAACGATGAAAAAGGTGTCCTTGAATTAAAGACGAATCATTCGAGGCCCCTTGAAGGGACTACGTTGTCTCTTCCCAAACACTCTTTATGCACCTAGGGTGCGATGCTTCCTTGTGTCTTCTGTCCCTAAGTTTAGTTTTCTTTAATTTTCGTCTAGATGTCTTAGGCATCACATGACATGGTGATTTGTTTGGCCATGTCACATTGAAAAGTTTTTTCAATGGACGAAAAAAAAACCATCTTCTATCCTTGTCTCATTTTCGACTTTGTTTTAGGCATGCTCGATTTGACCATAAAGGTCAAGATAGAGATAACTAGCTAAAGATGGCCTTTTAAGACCAACTCACTAGGCTTGAGGTTTCAAGGGCATCAAATCCCTTAGCATTCGTTCACTTTAGACATTTGTGGGTCCATGAATATGAAAGCACATCATGGAGCCATATATATTCATGACATAGGTAAGTGTACTAACTATCTCACCGTTATTAAGTACTCGATGTGTTCGTATACTTTATAACGGTAGTAGGACTCAATCAGGACGAAGTATTAAAAACTCTTTGAACCAATTGAGATCATGAATATTTTCTTTGTGAAACAAAATCCCGCAATGTTGATTTTCTTAAGGATGAATTTCTTAGCATTTGGTGAAATTTAAAAGGGCCTCAATTTGTATACGTTACAATAAGACCTTCAATCACCTCTCGGTGAGGGGGAGGATTTGAATTCTCATTAAGTCACCGAGGATGGTACACCTTCCTTATTTGATAGGAATGGTGAAGGTTTGTCTGTTAAGGAGAATGAGATTCGTCCTCAATCTCCAAATGTTGAAGAGAGTCATTCTCGAACATGTAGTTAGTCCTCACGTTCAGGATCCCACCTCTCTCCTTAATCAGGGTTCCATACCTCTTAGAGAAAGGGGGAGAAACTCTTGGGAATGATGAAGGTCCCAGGATCCCAAGAATTGAGCATGGATGAATTCCTCGACGATATTTTCAAATCAAAGAGGAAATATTACTATGCACATCCCTTGGGAATTGAGGGATCTACCTCCTGTCAAGAGACGGTTGGTTTACCAAATCACAAAGAGTGATTGAATGCAATAAGGGATGAGATGGACTCACCGACAGGGATGATAAGTTTAGGCCCGGATATCCCTAGCCCAGGTTGTCTTTATCAATGGTGACCTTGAGAAAGAGATTTATATGGACCAACCCATTGATTTGGTATCAAAGGGATAAGAGGACAATGTGTGTCATCTTAAAAGGTCCACTTGTGACCATTGCGTATGTTGAAAGATCAACATGGGGATTATGTTCCTTATGTTGATAACATACTATTAACTAGGGAACAACTTGGAGATGATTCAAGCTACTAAAAGGTAGTTATCCCATGTCTTTGAGACAAAGGACACGGGTAAAGCTAGGTATGTCCTAGGAGTGGAAATAATTCAAAGCCGTCCCAAGAAGCATGCGTCGAAATGACTTGGAACGATTTTTGGGTTTATAATTCCTACCCCGTAGATACTTCAGTTGAGAAGGGTCTATACCCTGAGTCTTGCTCAATGTTCCAAAAACGGATGACAAAATAAGATAATGAATAAATGTCCTTAACCCTAGTATCATAGTAAGCTTAATAAAAGTCATGTTATGTACATGACCTGACATTACTTCGCGGTTAGCATGATAAGTCATTATCAAGGTAACCCAAGACTTCTTGATTGACAAGTCATCAGGAGAATCAAATGCTATCTTCGTGGTATTGATGACTCAGCATTTTGCTATCAAGGAGCAGGCCTCGAGTTGAGAGGATACTCAAATTGGGGTAGTGACTAGGATGAGTCTAAGTCAACCTCAGGACATGCCTTCAACCTGAGTGGGAGAGCCATGTCATGGTGTGCAGAGAAGCACAGTTGCACAACAAGTTTGGCTCTGGAGGCAGATTGTGTATCTTGTACCATAGAGACAAAAAGAATTTCCATTGGGTATACATATGTATACTAACAAGGTGATTATGTTCCCTTAACCAAACACATTCCTAGTGAAGTGTCCAAAACTCATTGGTTGAGTCTTGGATTTCATAAGGTTTGGTATCTAGACATGTTCTGTTACGCAATGGACATGTTTCTTCTATGAGCATGATGCTCATTGTTGTACGTTAGGCATATTGAAATGTCACAGGCTTCTGATTGTCCTAGTCACACAGGCAATCGCTTTGACGCTTTAGTAGCGGGCAGAATGAGACGTAATCATATTAGCACTAGGTGTGCAATATTGATTACTCACACTGGAAGTGTGTGAGTGGAATGAATATAGTCGCCTTAGTAAGACTAAGATGAGACTCGAGTGAGTTGAGTATGAAATAAGTTTTTATATTGAAGCCTTAAAAGCCGAATCTTGAGTGTCAAGACCAACATTCAGTATGTTGATCTAGTGGCTCAGGTTAGATTTTTGAGTAAAAATCTAGACTGACGATTCGCATGGCATACAGAGTGACGAACCCAGCTAAGTGGGAGCTATGCCGTGACACACATCTCATACTGTGTGTGCTTGTAAGACGACCCATATGTGGGGTGACAATTGAATTCTCTTTCACTTGTCACTGTGTGACCCTATGAACGATGACCCTTTGACTTAAAGTTATGATATTAAGTCAAAGATTAATGATACTACTTTAATGTGATTCTCAAGAGCCATGATGTATACGATTCAGCGAGAACACGTTAGGAAAGCAATTAAGCTAAAGATGAGATTTCATGAGTGTTTAAGGAAAATTTATCCACCATCACCATATCAGCCCGGGCGATTATGTTGAGAACATAATCATATGATATATCAGGCATAAGGGACTGAAGATGCCACTGGTGATGTCTTGGGATGTTTTTGGGGTATCATATTTCGTGAAAGTGTTATGTTAGTTGGATGGTAACTTAATATAACACTACTTGTTATTTTTGGTCGTACGTCCTATTCCTAGTATGAAGCGTAAGGAGTTATGATACGTAAAGAATCCGTGTTTTACGGCCTAAGTGGCCGAGTGGGAGCTGTTGGACGGGCTTAATTAGATTAGGCCCGACGGCCACTTAAGTCGCCTAGGGCGACAACCCTAGCTACCCCCTAGCCTATATAAAGTGGTTTAAGGGGGATAGCCTAGGGGTAAGCAATATAACACTCCCCTCTCTCTCTCCTCACGGCTACCCTACCATCGCTACCGGGTATTCAGGTTGAGGACGTGGACATCTATAAAGCGACTCTAGTAGCCGCTTGGATTTATTATTATCGAAGAACTAATATTCTTATTATGGACTATTACCGACAGTACAATTCCGCATCCAGGTTAGTCCTGAATTTATTTCCTACAAAGTCAATGCTAAACAGGGCGGTTTTTACCTCCAAATTTGGAAGTCTAATAAGTTCGCTATTTTCAAGATTTGAAATTAGACTATGGAGCCCAAGGCGGGCTAGGGTGCGCTGATAATTGTGACTTGATTTAAAGCGTTTGGAGAAATCCGCTGTGAATTTGTTAGCAATCTCTTTATGATCATCGATCCATAGACCGCACTCATCTCGAAGTTTGATAACCATTTTCTTTTCCCTTCTTGTGTTTGCTCTACGCTAGAAGAAAGTAGTATTTCGGTCTCCGTTTACCAGCCATTCTTTCCGTCGGAGCTTTCCCCAATATTTTTGGTTTAAAAACATCATTTTTTCTCTCTGCTTCAGGAGGTGTGTCATCCACACGTTAAGACGAAAGCTCTCCGGATTAGATAGGAGCTTTTCCTCCACATAATCAATTTTTTGCGTGTTGTGTGCTATTTTATTATGCAAATTGCCAAAGTGGTTTTTCGACTATCCTTTAACTTCGTGCTTGATAATTTTGAGTTTCTTTGCTAATTTGAACATGTTCGTTCCTCTGAAATTGACTCTCCAATTCTTGGCAATAATGGTATCAACTTGATGGTATTTGCACCAGAAGTTCTGAAATTAGAAGGGGAAGGCTTTTTGTCTGTTTATCACAATATTAGAAGAAACAATGATGGGTCTGTAGTCAGAACATGTGAAACTGCCATGTTCCTCAAAGGTATTAGGATACATGGTTAGCCAATCTTTTCTAGCTATGGCTCTATCTAGTCTTTCATAAATTAAATGTGTGTGCACTTTCTTTTTCCATGTAAATATATAAATTACCTTTGGCTTGGATCAATTCCGCATCAATCTCTAAAAGGAGGTTATTAAGCCTTTGGAATTTACTGTTAGGGAGTGCCTGTCCCCCCTTGTTTTTCATTGCGCCTATCAAGTTCATTAATGTCCCCCATTAAACACCAAGGTACATCAAATACAAGACATGAGTTGTATGAGATGTTCCTAGAATTTATCCTTTTCCTTAGCTTGGGCTGGGGCATAAATTCTTGATACAATGAAGTTTTAGCCTTTTTAGGGATCATGAATAAGCATATGAATAGCTTGTTGTTCTTTAAGAAGGGTAGGTGCGTGTATATTATCCTTATTCCAAAGGACTGTAATTCCACCTGAATGATTAAGAGGTAATACATAGTTGTAGTGATCAAATCCCATATGAGGAAGGATTTTAAGCAACTTTTTTTCATTGACCATTGTTTCGAGTAAGAAAATCATGTCTGCCCTGTAGGTTCTTGTAAGGAATTTAACTTCCTTAATAACTTGTGGTTTTTTAGCACCTTGTGTATTCCAGCTAATAATAATCATACTAAATCTTGCTTCGGTTTATTCAGTATCCCATTCTTATGGCTCTTGGTATTATCTCTGCAAGGCTAGTGTCAACACCCATATTCTTTGTTGTATGCTTTAGATATAACATTTCGCAAAGATGAGTAATATAATGGGGTGACTTCAACCTTTGAATGAATCTGGAAGGCTGCGTGCAATGGGTATTGTGCTAGAAAATGCAACGACTACCTTTAGTAGTATCAAACTTAAATTAGTGAAATGATTCTCACTTTTGTTATCGTTAAACGATCTGGTAGAAAAAGTGTGGGGTGCTGAAAAGTTGTTTATACCTTGCATGAAAATTTTTTGTTCAGTCGGCCTTAGCCTATTGTAGTTGTCATGTGCTTGTCGTTTGATATATATGGTAAATGCTATAGTTAGCGGCGTATACTTGTTGGGTGCATAAGTATATCGGCAAGATTAATACAATACTTTATAAGCATAATTTTTCTAGGCCAAAGACAGTCAAATAATTAGCCTTGGAAGAGCAATGCTCTTCACTCGCAAAAAGGAAACACAAGCCTTTAGTCGAACTCGAAGCACTGTTTTCAGCTCCTATATTCTTCCTTTCATGCCCTTTGCATGTTTCCTAGCAAAGAATGAAAGGCAAATTAATCACGTAATTCATATGAATTGTATATATTGGACATATATATTTAATCCAGAAATGCGGCAATTCATGACAAAACCCGAGTTGAAGGTCACTGTTATAATAAACAGTGGAGTCTGAGACTTTGTTATAACTCATCTGCCTTTTGGTATGTTTGGAGCTCTTAATTTGTAGGAACTGTATCCATTGTTCTATAAGTTGGAGAAGAGTTTTTATTTTATGAAAGTTTCTTAGTAAGAATTTTGAGAGATTAAAATCTACACATGTAACTCTCTTTGGTTTCGTCTCTCGTTTCTTTAGGCCGTTTGTACTCTCTATCATATAATGGATTCATTATGCTCGTTGTTGCTCGTAATTTTTCTCGTTTGTGTTTTCCATGTTAAATCATATCATCTCTTATTCTAGCGCTGTTACTATTTTTTGTTATTCTTACTTTGTTTGTCATCCTATGTATTTCGCTTCTGCTAACTAATTACTTGACTATTAACCCTAACAAGTGGTATCAGAGCAATTTTTGCTTAATATTTTGAGTCGATTCTATATTGTAGATAACACTGCATCTTTTAATAGATTCGTCCTTTCTCTTTTCTGCAAAAAAAAGAAAAAAGAAAAAAAGAAACTCCCTCAATTTTGCAAGTTAGATCATTGTATTGTTCCACTACTTCTAAGAAGCTCCTAACAATTAAAAATAATGGAAAAAAAAAGGAAACTATTTTCAGCAATGGATGGAGCATTTAGCAATATGGATAATAATTAAGAAAGTCCTAATCAGAATCTCACAAATCCATGGGTGTTTGACAAATAGCTTTTTGAAAAAATTTTCGGCCAAAAAGAACTTTTTTGACCAAAATTAGTTGTTTGACCAAGTAAAAAAGCTAATTTAGATGTTTGGTAAAAAGATTTTTTAGAAGAGCTCTTTGGGTTCAAAAAACTCAATTGAAAAACTTCATTCCATGAGTTTTTTGGAAAATTTTTATGAAGAATTAGCTTTTTGTCTCACAATTTTATCAGAAACAGCTAATTTAACCAATTTTTTTTTTCAACAAATAGCTAATTCAAATAACTAATACAAACAGCTAACTCAAGCAGTTAACAGCCAATACAGACTAGTAACAGCTATTTGCCAAACAGGACCTTAGATATACTTGGTCTTTTCTACCCCCCAAAAAAAAACCAGGAAAAGATTATTGAAAATATCTGGGGATGCTTGTATACCATGACTTGATGCTTTCCTACATGTGAATTCATAACTAGATCTGAGAGCATCTACTTAATGTCTTAATCACCAATATTATTATTAAGTTTATGCAAAATCTACTAATTATTTTCACGTACACCATGACTTGATGCTTTTCTATATGGGAATTGAATAAACCCTTGGACACGTCCAATTACTCTCTCATCAAATCTTCTTTTGTAAGGGTTGAAAGCCCTTAATTCCTTGCAACACACGATTATACAGTTGGACAGTTGGAGCGATATAGCGTGGGGGAAAGAAATTCTAAGAGCTTTTTATATTATCATCATTCTAACTCCTTTTATTGGTCTTTGCTTAAGACACTGATTTTACGAATTAATTGAATGTGACAACTAATATATCACCCATCATAACGACATATATTAGTTTAAGTGATTTGCCACTTATTTGTTTTCTTAAGATGTTCCAATGTTATAGATGAAGAAAATTTCTAATAGGAGAATTTTACTCTTTATGGATCAATAATAACTCAATTCCAGTGAAATGCAGATCAAGGACTAAAATGAAGAGTCAGATCGCCCTAGAGGGGGGGTGAATAGGGTGATTGCAACAAATTAAAGTTTAGCTTGACGAATTGAAAATAAATGCGAAAATTAACTAGGAATTAAACGCAACGATATTTTAACGAAGTTGAGCCTCAATCAGGCTTAAGTCCTCTCCTAGAGTTATCCAACTCTAGGATTCAATACTTTACTTCTGGTATTAAGATGAACCCTTGCAATATCCCAAAGCTACCGCACTCTAAAGATCCCAAGTACTTAAATCAACCACTTGATTTAAAAAGGGGGGAGTTGTGACCTCACACCAACTCCTTAGTTCACTCTTAAATAAAGAATTCTCAATTTACTCAAAACACTTAATCACCAAAAATATTCAGTACAATGGTTTGAAGTAAATGTTCAATGCTGTCTTTTTCGTTTACTTTCTCAGTGTCACATTCTTCTTGAACTTGCTCGCTATTTATAAGCACTCTTCCTCCAAATAAGGAAATTCTATCCGGATGAGCTGAAATGACATTCCAGGCCCTTAATTTTCACCCAACTGTTGCTGTATTGATATTCTTGCCTTCCTTGTCATGATTTGGGCTGGTTTGATACTACACAATATCTTTTGAAAATATGTGAAGAGAGAACCATGGCTGTTTTCTTATTTTTGAGTGTTCATAATTTGAAATTCGAATTAAGAATCAGCTGAGTGATTGTCTTGATTGTCTTTCCAATTGATCTAGATCATGCGTATCCTTTTTGTAAGCATCCACACGTTTCCATAAGTTGCTTTAGGCTTTGTATTCTTTTCCTTTTTAATCTCTCAATTTTTCCTCAAAGCCCTTTAGTTAATTTTGGTGTTTCATCAAAATCATTTTAGCCACTAATAAATTCAACAATCTCTCCCTTTTTGATGAAAGCCAAAATTATCTTATGTAAGCTTAATTGATCGTGTGCTTCAATTAAAAGATGACAATTCAATATAGTGAGCTATTGTGATATGGCAGGGCATATCAAGGATGGTAGTAGAATGGAAATATAACCACTAAGCAAAAAAATGTAATGAGCTAAATAAAATAAACATGGCATAATTTTCCTAATAGCATAACTAAGTGGAACAAGCAAAGCATAGAGCTTCTAGATAGCATATTGTTCATACTTACATGGAGTTAAGCATAGTACTACTAGCTAACACATAAAACTCCTAGCTAACACAAGATAACATATTTTTCTCCCCCTCTTTCATCAAAAAGGAGAAACTTGAGACAAAATTTGTATGTCTGAGCATACTAACAGGATAAAGTAAAGGCATAAACTAACTGAAAAAGTAAGAAACGGAGAGAATTAGAGCTAGGACTGGGAGGATTTGCTGGCAGCTTTGATGAGGTGAGTAGCATGGTTTGCGCACTGGACTTGTTCGGCAACAGACAAGGGAACACCTTTGAGAGTGCAGTGATGAGTGACACTGCACATACGAAGGAGATCGTCCACTTTCTGATTGAGCGCAGTGAGTTGTTTGCTGAGGGATGACTGCGGGTCAGTGAGACTATTGTTCAAGATCGCCTGATTGTGGGCAATGCCATCCAAGGTATCAGTGTGCTAGACGAGGAAGTAGTCGAGTCTATCTATACAGTCTTGAGGCTCGAGGAATCGCTCATTGAGGGACAGGAAATGGTCAAGGAGGGAAAGTGGGAGAGTGGTCGAGGGAGATGTGTGGTGAGGCTTGACATGTTTAGTAAAGCGAAGGGAGACAATCTTTTTCTCATCCGGAGTCATGTCCTCAATTTACTTCCAAACACCAGGAGCAGTCTAGAAGAACTGAACATTTTTCAGGGACAAGGGAGTTATGACAGTGACAGGTTTGGACTCACAGATTTCATTCTCAAGAGAGACTCCAAAGTGCTTGAACACAAGCGTTAACAGGTTGGAATAAGGCAGAGGGGAAGGACACATAATCGAACCTACTTTGGCCAGGTAACTGAGGATGTATCGAGCATAGTTGAATGGCTTGCCGGTCATAAGAAAATATATGAGTTCTAGAGTTGATCTAGCAGAGGAGATGAAAGACAAAGGGCATGTGTGGGACAGCATTGTGGAAAAAAAGGGGTTGGTGAAGGACAAAAATGGAGGAAATTACATGCTTTGCTGCCCTTCAAACCGTGTTGAACTTTAAATTTCAACATGTAAGTAGTATGAATAAGAGCAAGGAATTTGAGTTTTTAGGGTTTGTTAATAGTGTTAATGTAACGCCCCAATAATATATAAATCATAGCTGCATTTACCTACCTAAGCATAGCACCCAAAAAAAATCAATGAATGGGCGTTACCGCCGTCCGCAAGAACAAGGCTTCGCTTAAATATGAAAGTTTAGCCATAAAGTCAAAGTTTATCTTCAAAGGGCAAACACGTCCATTCAAACCATTTAATTACATAAAGGAATGATTCTAACTTCTCCGGGTTACATCAAGGCTATAACAACATACATAACTCAGTTTAAATATATAGCTGGAACACCAAAATGCACCACAGAAAGGCATGAAAACATCTTAGCACTTCTATCCACTAATCATAGGGACGGTTCTGATTTAATTATCACCTTCAGCCTCCCTGCCCGCCTGAGAGCGGTTTACTGAGCATTTTCCTAAAAGAAAACATAAAAACATTTCGAACTGTGAGCCAAAGCTCAGTACATGCATCCCTGTACTGATAAAGATTCAATGGAGAAAGAAATTATGAGGGTCTGTTTTGCAATTCATTTGTATTTTAAAACAGGGAATAAGATGTATATAAAGCTAAATTGCCAATTATTATCTGTTAGTGCACCCCTTAGTAACTGTTACGATCTATGTATAGGTGTACACCTGCCAAGTCAATCGGGAGACCTGACCTGAAGCCGCGCGGGTAACTGAAGGGCAATGTCCTGTAACTGAGAACTGATGGGGTCACTAATTATGTGATAAATCACTGGTTCAATTGATTCATTGATGTACTTACCAAAACATTATAATTTCTATAAATACGTGCTGATTTCAAAGATACAGTCAATGAACGTACCTGGGGTCTTTAAAAGTTAGTTCACAGATTAAATAGATTACTAAAATGGAGAGGATGAGAGCTTAGGCCTTGATGTTGTTCAAAATCATTATAGGCATAAAATTAGTACAATGGATACCCTTAAATAGAAAAGGCTTATAAAGAATTTGTGTGAACCAGTTAATAGGTTAAACTGATAAAGTTAAATAAAGTATAGAAATACTAAGTTAAGGCACGGTAGCGAGTTTAGAGGGTAGGGTTTATGACGAGGGTATGGAATGAATAATCCACAACTTATATTCCCGACCTCCAACTGAGACGTAAGACCCCAATATAAACAGCTTAGGAAGTCCTCTAAAACTTTTCTAAAGGGCATATAACCAGATTCCCACGACAAGTTCCATAGAATGGGGTTAGAACAACAACATGTCAGGTTTTAGTGCTAAAAACAACCATTCTGTCCATTCTGCCCAGGTTCAGTAAAATAGTCCTAACTTCTTCCGCAGACCTCGGATTAAGGCGATTCAAGATTCATTTTAAAGCTAACATCCAGACCTATCTATCCACCAAAAATCAGAATTTTTGTCGTGACCAATCATTACCAGTTTTGTTTTAAAGTTCGTCCTATTTCACTGAAAATTCCAGCCTCACTGTTTTAGGTTGTCCTCTCACTTTTCACACCAAACTCATGCAAGATCACCACACTCAAATTCACTTCATAAATATATCCAACAAGGCTTACTTTCTAGGCACATAAACACATACCTCAAGTTTAACATAAATTTGGTCCAAACCATGCATTCTTGGATAAAACCCTAACTTTGGGTCAACTTGAACCCCATCTCATCTTTCCAACACGTCATAAACCTCAATACATTAAAAGATAAGCAAAAAAAAGGAGAAAACAATCCATAAAGATCACTTGAACAAGAAGCTTGCATACCAAAGATGAAACCCTAACCCTAACTTCATCCAAAATCAACTCCACCATAAACCCTCAACAAGGTGATTCTTAATACCACAAAAACAGCATAATCCATCATTATAACAACCAAAATAAAGAACAAAACCCAACAAGATCAAAGATCAACAAAAAAAATCAGCATAGAGGTGAAAGAACACTTACTTTGTGCTAGCAAAAGAGGTTGATATGCTTCTTGATGCTTAAGGAGTGAAAGAGGTGTTAGGGGGTGGTGAGTGGGGGATGATTAGAGGGTTTTTTGGTGGTGGAAAGGTGGTGGTATGGTGGTGAGATGGGGCTTCCAAGTAGAGAGAGAAAGAGGGGTGGGAAGAGAGAGAAAATCACTTGGTGTAAAATGAAGATAAAAGCCACTTTTTTAATTTTTATACTCACCTTAATACATGGCTGAATACTTGGCTGCAAATAGGGTAGAAAAGTCAATAATATCATACTTGATTAAGGCTTAATTAAGAGGATTTAGTTAATCAAATAAAGTTCAAGTCTTGTTGCATCGAAATCGGCTTTAAACGGGTTCGGGTTTAGCGAAAAACTGAAACCGAGAGCATTTCTGAAATTTTTTATTATTTTTTTTAAAGTTTGGAATAAATGGTTGTGGTGCCATGAAAAAGAATGTTAAACATTAAATTCTTAAATATCAAGGCCTAACTCAATTTTCAAAATTGAGAAGAAAAAATCCCCGAATTGCAAAGTAAGGGCCCCGTTAGAAATGACCAAATGAGAATAATAAAAAGATGGGAATATAAAAAGGAATGATGTGAATGAAATGAACTCAATCACATGAATTAATGCTATGAAATTAATAAACATAATTTAGGGTCGGACTACTACAGTTAAAATTGTAAGGAGGTTGAGGAGTGAGATGGGTGGAAGACGATGACTTCATAGAATGGGGCCTTGAATTGGAGAATCAAGGTTAGGGTTAGAAATTTGGAAGGATTGAGGCAAGGAGATGGTGAATTTGGGAAGAATCTTGCCTGGGATTTTTGGTGAGGAAGAAGGAGATCTTGGATGGGGGGTTTCGGGTATGGTGGCCGAATGGAGGAGAGAAAGTGTGGGAGGGAAGAAGAAAGTAAGAGAGAGAATATATCTTGCCCTTTTGGTGAGTCAATTTCGGTCAAGTCAAGGGAAGACTATATTTCCAGAATGTGGACAAAGTTGTGATTTACTTGCCTTATTTGTTTTGGGCAGACTTGATTACGATTGCTCGGGCATGGAATGAAGTTTTAATTTTTGAAAATGATTAATTCCTATTGGTAGTTGAAAAGAGGAAAATTATAGATTAATTTTTCTCCAGTCAAATTTGCTCAATTTATTTTATTCTATACTCATATTACGGCATTGAAATTATTTTTCAAGCTAGAACAATGGAATCTAGTGACACATACGAGCATACCCGATTTATATGTCTTATATAGTGACTGGCTGCTGTCGGAAGCTCCATTTCCCTTTTGAGAATTAATTATGCCTGTAGTGCACTCCATGAACTGAGTTAGTCACAAGAGAGGGCTCCCCCTCAATTCATGCATCTGTATTTATCATTCCAAGTTCATGACGAATAAAATTAAATCTATCCTCACTTAGAGGTTTGGTGAATATATCAGGTAACTGATATTCCGTGGGCACAAATTCCAAAGTGACATCACCTTTTTCAACATGATCACGAATGAAGTGGTGTCGTACCTCAATGTGTTTAGTGTGTGAATGTTGCACAGGATTTTTAGTAATATTGATGGCACTTTAATTATCACACTTAGTAGGGACCTCTTTGAGATTAATTCCTAAGTCCCGTAACTGCTGCTTTATCCATAATAGTTGAGCACAGCAAGCACCAACAACAATTTATTCTGCTTTTGTTGTTGAAAGAGTGACAGAATTCTGCTTCTTGGAGTGCTACGATACTAGACTTTGTCCAAGAAACTGACATGTACCTGATGTACTTTTTCTATCAACTTTGTAACCTGCATAATCTGCTTCAGTGTATCCAACTAGAGAAAAATATCCCCCTCCAGGGTACCATAGTCCTAAATTTTTAGTCCCACCTAGGTATCTAAATATTCGTTTTACACATGTTAGATGTGATTCTTTAGGGGATGCTTGAAATCTAGCACACAAACATACACTAAACATGATGTCAAGTCGACTAGCGGTGAGATAAAATAGTGAACCGATCATGCCTTGATAGATTTTTTCACTAATCTGTTTGCCTTCTTTATCAAGGTCTCACTTTTTGGTTGTAGCCATAGGCGTCTTAGCATGTTTGGCTTGATCCATTTTGTACCTTTTTAGCAGTTCTTTTACAAATTTGCTTTGGTTAATGAAGCATCTTTGCATTACTTAATTTGAAGGCTTGAAGAGAAATTTAATTCGCCCATCATGCTCATCTCAAATTCTTTTCTCATGAGGCTGGAAAATTCTTCACAAAGGGAGTTGTTTGTAGCCCCAAAAAGTATATCATCAACATAAATTTGAATAATTATTAAGTCATGACCTTTGGTTTTAGTAAATAAGGTTTTATCAATGAGTCCCCTTTTAAAATCATGTTCTAAAAGAAACTTGCTCAATCTCTGGTACCAAGCCCCGGGGGCTTGTTTTAGACCATAAAGAGCCTTTTGAAGTTTATAGACATGATTAGGAAAGTTTGAGTTTTCAAATCTAGTGGGTTGTTCGACATAGACTTCTTCTTATAGATATCCATTTAAGAATACACATTTTACATCCATTTGATAAAGTTTTATATTCATATATGATGCAAATGCCAATAGTATTCTCATTGCTTCTAGACGAGCAACAGGGGCAAAGGTTTCATCAAAATCGATACATTCTTCTTGATTATATCCCTTAGCCACTAATCTTGCTTTATTTCTCGTAACATTTCCGTTTTCGTCCAATTTAATTCTAAATACCCATTTAGTCCCTATAACTGGATGACACTTGGGTGAGTTGTAAGTGTCCATACTTGATTTCTTTCGAATTGATTTAACTCATCTTGCGTAGCATTTATCCAATTAGCATCATTTAGTGCTTCTAGATGATTCTTTGGTTCTATAAGTGGTACAAAAGCAAAGAATGCACAAAAATTACGCAGAGATGAGCGGGTTCTTATACTTGTGGATATATCTATCAATAGATTATCCATTGGATGAGATGATTTATACTTGAAGTGTTTCTAGGTTACCTCTTGTTGTGATGCATTGGGTGGGGAGTTTTCTTCATTTGTGGACTCTTCTTCTTCTTGAGGTGAAGAGTCTTCTTGTGGTTCTTGTAGCTGTTCATTAGCAGGATTTACTTCTTTTGCTGCTTCTTCTTCATCATCACCATACTTATTTAACAGTAGGTCCTGGGCTATAGAACCACTTAACACACCGTTATTAGATTTATCAAAAGTCACATGAATGCTTTCTTCGATGGTGTTGGTACATATATTATAAATTCTATATACCTTACTGTGTGTGGAATATCCCACAAATACTCCTTCGTCGTTTCTCGCATCAAATTTTCCTAGATTATTTTTGCCATTATTATAAAGAAAGCATTTACATCCAAAAAGTCTAAAATAAGAGATGTTAGTACGTTTGCCCTTAAATAATTCTTAAGGAGTTCTTTTTAGGATTGGTCAAATTAAACACCGATTCAGAACATAATTTGCAGTATTCACTGTTTCGACCGAAAAGCTTTGAGGAACATTGCTTTCGCACATCATGGCGTGTGCCATATCCTCTAGTGTGAGATTTTTTCTTTCCACTACCCAATTTTGTTTAGGTGTTTGTGGTGCTGAAAAGTTGTGAGCAATTCCATGATTGCTGCAAAATTCAGTAGCTTCCCTTTGATCAAATTCTCAACCGTGATCGATTCGAACAAGGACGATTGGAGAGTTTTTGTAGACTTGCAATTGTTTACAAAGTTTAGAAAACTCTTTAAATGCTTCATTCTTTTCTTTTAAAAAGGATGCCTAAGTAAAATGAAAATAATCATCAACAATTACAAGAATATATTTGCTATGCCCTAGACTTTCTATAGGTATTGGTCCACATAAGTCCATGTGAAGTAGTTCTAATGGTCTAGACATGCTAATATTATTTTTTGACTTAAAAGAACTACGTACTTGTTTTCCTTTAGCACAAGCATCACATACATGATCATATTTAAAAACGCATGAAGGAAGTCCTCGCACTAATTCCCCTTTTGCTAATTTATTAATTGTATGCATGCTCGCTTGGCCTAACCTTCGATGCCATAACCAATTGTCCTCATGATGTGAGACTTTAAGGCACGATAGATTTTGAGAGCGAAGGTTATCGATATCTATGGCATAGACATTTTCAATTCTGGGTTCATTAAGAGTTACTTTTCCGGATAGTTTATTTTTTACAATCCAATTAATGGAGTCAAAAGTTACGAGGTTTCCTTTATCGCATAATTGAGATATGCTTAAGAGGTTAAATTTTAGGCCATCAACAACATAAACATTATCAATTGAATTGGAGGGATCTTTACCGATTTTTCCAGCACCAATTATTTTACCTATACCTTTGTCGCCGAATGTAGCACTCCCATGTCCTTTCTTTTTGATTTCGGCAAACAGGGTGGCATTACCGCTCATTTGTCTTGAACATCCGCTATCAAGGTACCATAAATCCTTACCGGATTTCATGCCCACCTGCAAAATAGGAAATCAAACCTTTCTGTTACTTTTGGCGCTAAATCTGGTTTCAAAATTATTAGTTATCATGTTAGGTGGTCTTATTCCCTTAGGGACCCATATTTGAATGACTCTACCTGATGGTTTTTTAAGTAGGTATGACTGGATAGTATGACCAATTTTGGAGTAGTAATTGCATGTTCTTGTATCCTCTTTAATTATATGATGTGGATTTCACAAAAAAGTTATTGTAGGTTTTCTTTTTGTTAGAGTGATTATATCCAATTCCTTCTTTATTGAATGATGCTTTTTGAGTACATAGCAATTTATCCAAGTTTTCTTGACCTTTTGTGAATTTGAGAATTATTTTGTGATCTTTGTCACACCTGGCTTGTAATTCTTCATTTTTATTTTCTAGGCCTCTAATTTTATCATGAAGGTCATCATTTGTTTTTTCCAGAGCTACATTCTTTTGTTTTAATTCTTGAACATTCTTTTTAAGATCCTTATATTTAGATGAGTATCTTTGATCTAATTTAGCGAAACTTACCAAGGCGTTGATTAATTCTTCTTTGGAACATTAAAAAAGAGCGCCAATATCTACCTCGTAAGTATTTTCACGCTCTTCTTTTTGTCCTTCTTTTGCCATGAGACATATGTTAGCGTTATGCTCCTCATCACTTTCATTGCCACTGGAGTCGCTATCGCTCCAAGCTGCGATCATTGCTCTCTTGTTTTCCTTCCTTTTGAATCTTTGCGGTTCACCCATTTTTTGGATGATTGGACAATCCTTCAACAAATGTCATGGCATACCACATCTATAACAAGAACTGACATTAGTGTTATCTTTATTGAAAAACTTACCTTTTGGGAAATTTTCATTTCTTTTTGATGTGGATCCTTTTGAGTTGAATCCTCTTTGATTGAATTTTTTCTTTAATCCCATTTTGTTAAGACCTCGGATGATTAATGAGAAGGCCTCTTTATCATTATCGTTGGTTTCTTCCTCTTTAGAGGAGGAATCTTCTTGTGCGACTTTGAGAGCTATCCCTTTCTTTGAGCTTTTTCCTTCATCTTCCTTAAGATGAATTTCATGTGTCAAGAGTATTCTCATAATCATCCAATTGTGGTTTTTTGAGGTCTTGGGCTTCTTCAATTGCCGTAACTTTTGGTTCCCACTTATTCTTTGGAAGGCATCGAAGAATCTTTCTCACCATTTCTTCATTTGTGTAAGTCTTACTGAGAGATTTTAGGTTATTAGTGATGTTAGTGAATTGAGTAAACATATCTTTTATCGATTCATCTGATTGCATTTTGAATAGTTCATATTGATGGATGAACATATTCATTTTGGTTTCACGAACTTGGCTTGTCCTTTCATAAGTAACAATTGGTTTGTTCCAGATCTGCTGAGCTGTATCACATGCAGAAATACGGTTTTACTCATTAGCATCCAAACCACAATAAAAAAAAGTGCTTGGCTTTTGAGTTCTTCGTGAGTTTTTTCCAATCAGCGCTTGTGTGCTGATCTTTTGGCTTTTCAATGAGCTCACCCTTATCATTTTTAATTTTAGGAGTGGAGTAAGGTCCATTGTTCACAATTTCCCATAATTTCATATTAGTAGACTCAATAAAAATTTGCATGGCATTTTTCCAATAAGAGAAATTTGTTCCTTTAAATAGGGGATGTCTAACAGTAGATCGACCTTCGATATTGATATCTCCAAAGAAGGCCATGATCGTCGCCCACTCGACTATTAGGTCAAAGAGTGTGAGACTGGTTATGATACCAATTGAAGAGTCAGATCGCCCTAGAGGGGGTAAATAGGGTGATTGCAACAAATTAAAATTCAACTTAACGAATTAAAAGTAAATGTGAAAATTAAATAGGAATTAAATGTAATGATATTTTAATGAGGTTGAGCCTCAATCAGGCTTAAGCCCCGCCTAGAGTTATCCAACTCTAGGATTCAACACTCTACTTCTTGTATTAAGATGAGTTCTTACAATCTCTCAGAGCTACCTCACTCTAGAGATACCAAGTACTTAAATCAACCATTTGATTTAAGAAGGGGGGAGTTGTGACCTCACACCAACTCGTTAGTTCACTCCTTAATAAAGAATCCTCAATTTACTCGCAACACTTAATCACCAAAAATATTCAGTACAATGGTTTGAAGTAAATGTTCAATGCTGTCTTTTTTGTTCACTTTCTCAGTGTCACATTCTGCTTGAACTTGGTCCCTAATTATAAGCACTCTTCCTCCAAATAAGGAAATTCTATCACGATGAGCTGAAATGGCATTCCAGGCCCTTAATTTTCACCCAGCTATTGTTGTACTGATATTCTTGCCTTCCTTGTCACGATTTGGGCTGATTTGATACTGCACAATATTTTTTGAAAATATGACAGAAAAATACTCTAGAATCAAGAGATAATATTGCCCTGTATAGCTCATATAATATCATATAATTTCATTAAGGCAAGTATCATATGTGAAGAGAGAATCATGGCTGTTTTCTAATTTTTGAGTGTTCACAATTTGAAATTCGAATTAAGAATCAGTCGAGTGATTGTCTTGATTGTCTCTCCAATTAATCTAGATCATGCATATCCTTTTTGTAAGCATCCACGCGTTTCCATAAGTTGCTTTAGGCTTTGTATTCTTTTCCTTTTTAATCTCTCAATTTTTCCTCAAAGCCCTTTGGTTAATTTTGGTGTTTCATCAAAATCTTTTTAGCCACTAATAAATTCAACACACAAAAATATAATGTCATCTATCATGGTATGAATAAAAGTGGTGAAGTACAATAGGCTTATGCAGGTAAGCTTATATGGGCAATTACTTCATCCCGACCATTATTAATTGATCAAAGTCGTCAAATTTTGAGGTACTTTAATTTCACAACATCACTAATGTTTTGATTAGAACAGTATATGATGCACATACAAACAACGTTTTCCTCAATCATTCTCAATAATTATGATGAATTCAATAGTTGAAATGGATTAGAAATGTTAATATACATAATTTGAATTGCATTGGCTTTTTTTTTTATCATGAATTCTTCATTTCACTGGATTCGAGTTATTGTTGGCTCGATAAGGGACAGAACTCTCTTATCATAGATTTTCTCCATTCATAAAACTCGAACCCGAGACTTTACTTAAGATAAACAGGTACCAAACCACTTGAACCAACCCGTGTTGATTGGTAATTGCATTGGCAGTTTCTCACCATTTAATATGCTGCATTAGAGTGATATGAGATGGAATTTATTTAGCATCTTCAATAGAAACATCTTTAATTATGTCATTTAATTTTATTTAAGTGCAATATAATTTCCTTAGGGATGAGCAAGCTCACAAGAAAATTTGAGTACTCCACATCAAATGGTACGTGGACTTGGTTTTGTTGGTCCAAATGATACTTTTTGCGGGGTACTTAATCTCATATATTTGAATTTAAATTTTGCATTTATCAACTTTTAATCTTCTTTCTTCTTTGTGTTCTTTAAAAATTATGAATCCAATATTTTTGACCGTAATGGCCTATTCATGGAAATATTTACATATGTCATCAAATTTTGAAAGGCAAGCCATGTCATTTGTTAAGTTGATACACCACCACCATCTCTCAGTATGGGTCTCAGTTTTACGAGGTCTGGAAAAATTCAGATGTAGACAACCTGACTTTACCTCTATCTATATCCCTGCCCAAGGAAGTTAATTACAGTAAGATAGGAAGGCAAGAGCCAATTAATTAAGAAGTAAAGTTTGGAAGAAGAAAGTGCAAAATAAAGGCAAACTAGAGAAGGTACACACAAAAGAAACGTGTACAGCTAGTTATTCATAAGAATATGAGAGCAGCAACAATCATTTGTCTGAAAAGCTTTGAGCTGGCCTTTGTCTCCAATTGCCAAATGAAAAGACTGAGATGTAAAACATGGGCAACACTTTTAGAAAGATAACCAAAAAGGCATAAATAAATAAACAAACAAAGAAGAGAAAAAGCTACTTTTAGTCATCATCTCCAACTTCAATCCAAAGTTAAAAGTCTCATGGGAAGTAGCACATATGTTCTAATCTTATCTTTTTCTTCTTAATTTTGTTTTTTGAGTATAAATTGTAAAACGTTAGAATGAAGCACTTATACATTCAATGTAACGCCCCGACCCCTCCCGAGTCGTAAGTAGTTACCATGAACTATTTTAAGGACCGTCGACTGGCCCCACAAATCACCATAAGTCTTTCTGACGTGTTTTGTCCTCACTCACACGCTGCCTGAGGAACTTCTCAGGAAGTCACCCCCATCTTAAGATTGCTCCCCAGTAAACATGGTTAAGTGTGCAATTCATAAGAGTGGACTCCTTGAAAAGAAAAGGTGCACCTTTGGTGATATAAGTAGTCAATTCGATCCTTTTAAGTAATACTCGACGTATTACACTCAAAGAATAGTAAGAGTTAATTAGTTGTTATAAGCAGTAAGCTAATATTCCTGAATATTGCAATGAACAAGCACTAAGTTATGAATGACACTACAACATTCATATATTACGTACCGTTGGCAGATTACTGTACAACAAATGATGGTTACTAGCAATAATGAAACAACCTTCGACATGAAACACAGATAATATCGAAGAACATACGGTTGGTATAACTAATATCGACTGGAAATTGAACAAAAATTAAAAAGTTGTTCTCTTTTTAGAACTGATATGAGAATCAACTCCACAACTATATATATACATCACTATAGCCTCACGTTTTGAATGTATTTTCTTATGTAGAATATGCACATAATAAATCTCTTCCACTCATTACACTACTAGCTAGTATATAGTTATATAGCTAAGCAAACATTATCTATACGTTGCAAAATCTCATACCATGGTGGACGGCCCCGCCCCCACTAACAAGAAAAGGTTACTTACTACAATAAGCACTAGGCAATTAATTGATACACATTGCACCATGCTACTTATTCATCACTTTTTTTGTACTCCTTTCATAATTAGGTAGCACTAGATCTTAGCTAGGGCTGGCCTGCCTTGGTATGGGATTGGGTATTAATTACTATAGTAGCATATGATACAACCTAGCTACCAAAAACTATGTGACACAAATGTGTACTTACTCCTCAATTAAAGCATTTGTTTCATTCTCTTAGGGGAATATCCATCAAAACTCGATAAATGTGAATGCTATCTCTTAATTGCTAAAGTTCCAGTTCAAATTAATTAGAGATTTCGGTATGTCAAAAGGGAGAAAAAGTTTTATGCTGCCTTAATTAGGTATGCACAGCTCAATTGAAAGCATGTAGTCGTAAGACCAGTGATTAAGAACTGGGTATGCAAGTAACTTTGTCAATTGAGAGTATTACAATCAAAGAGACTTAATTGTGAGACTAAGACCTTGTAAAAGTACGTCTTCTTTACAAATGATAAACTAATGAATAAAAAAAAAATGATATATTCTAGTCATAGAGTACAATATCATTAGTCTCATCTTGTTATTAAATCCCACGGTCTTGAAAAGGAGTTATATTGCCATTTTTAATCACAATATTACATGTTTAAAGACAAGACAATTTATTCTTTTCTTTTAAAAAATACACGAATGAATAGATATGCAGTATGTGGGATTTATTCCATGCTATTGGTACATAGTATTCTATTCTCATTCAATAATGTAATCCCATTGGATAAAAGGAACTTGAATATGTTTTTGACAACCCAAGAAATTTTGTTCTTTTTAAAAAGAATGGATACATTAAATAGTTCCGTTTTTCATTGAAATGCTTCACTCTTGCTCCATTATTATATTTTGCTTTTTTTCCCCAGCCTTACTATATATATATATAT
>JACYFF010031958.1:6086594-6118789 GCA_017589665.1 Selenicereus undatus | reverse complement strand
TATATATATATATATATATATATATACACACACACATTTTTGTATATAAGTCGATGTGAATGACACGGCATTGACACGTGTCCGATTAAATCGAAGGTATTGTTTATGGTAAAGTGTGCTTTCCAATTTAAAGCAACAACTAATAGATTTAAGAATTAATATCTGAAGTTGTAGAGTAATTATGATAAAATATGTAGATTAATGTATATTTAAGGCATTATCTTCCCTATAATTTTTAAAACTGTCCGTGTGTAGCTTACTCAGCACGACTTTAAAAGCTAGTTTATTCATAAAATTTTAACTTATTATAATATTTAAAGGTATTTATAAATATCAACACGAACAATAACTCTCAGTATGGACAATAACTTTCAGTATGGGTCCTACTTTTCTAAAATTTGAAAAGAGATCCAGACGTAGAAAATCTAACTCTCTACAAATGCTTGTGCAGACAGAAAGACTGATTGTAAGAAAGACTGTAAATGTCGTATTTATTTGGAGGTTGATTTTTTATAATACGTCAATGATGAGTATGGCCTTAGCTTGTTTCTGAAGTCACTGCAGTCGTAATCACATATCAAGGAAATAGTTTTCAAAGAATTTTTATTGGTAGTTAATTACCAAGTCACATGTGGATTGGCTCAGAAGTGGGTCCATTTTACAATTATTATTTCTTAGTCTAATTTCATGAAATCTATCGGAGATTTCATTATCATATCATATCATATCAAATGACGAAATTTTTGATGAACTATTCTTAATTGAAGATTATGAATGGTTCAAGATTCCAATTTGGTACTCATGACTACTATTCTTATTTAGATTTGGAAATTTGTGTCACTTTTAAATGTTTATAAAACTTTTTCTAATTTTGACCAAAATCTAGAAGGTTTTATATTGACTGAGATTTCAAAGCATTTTATTGTACCAATTCTATTTTATCTTCAAAATCTCGAAGATTACCAATGGTCAGCAGGAAGAAATTAATTAATTATCCAAAAATAGTTGCAAAAAAGAATTAATATTCAGATAAAAATGGAAATTGTGATTCAATTGAGAAATACGTTTAAAAAAAAAATCTTTTTAGGTACTGCTAGGTGGTTTAGTTAGATTAAAAACAAATCTTTCTTTTTATGTACGAAAACATATGAACAATTGACCAATAAAGGCCACCGTAATTCCTCGATCTTAATTATAATTAAATTATATACTTAAAATATAATAGGTCCCAAATTTTTTGCATTTTAGGAGCAACATTGTTGCACTTGACGTCTTTTATCTGTCTCAGTCTTTGTGTAATTTTATAATTTAGGGGTAACATTGCTCCATCAGACTCTCAACATTTTGCCTAATAGCAAGATTTTGGAGTATAGAATTTGAATTTGGATTTGAAATCTGAATTTGAATATCTAGGGAAAAAAAAAGAATAAAAAACTAGACATAAACTTATAGGTTGAAAAACTATAGAATAACATAAACGTGCTAAAAAGGGCAGCCCGGTGTACAAGCATCCCGCGTTCACGCAGGGTCCGGGGAAGGACCGCACCCCAATGAATGAATTGTAGGCAGTCTAACCAGACTTTGTCAGTTGCTGATTCCACGGTTAGGTCGAACCCGTAACAGTTTGATCACACGGAGACAACCTTACCGTTGCTCCAAAGCTAAGTCAAATTCACATACAAGAGTTTGTTTACACTGGAACGTAGCTTGCACATTTGTTCAAGTTACGTGATGGATTGCATGAAGAACTTAAAGCAGGTATCAAGAACATAATTTTTGAGGGGAATAATGCTACGGTCATAAAGGCAATCAAAGAGACTCTACACACGCCGTGGAAAATTCAGACACTCGTTCAAGACATAATTTCTGGCTATTTGAAACTAATGGACTAGGTTACCCTTTCACACATTTATTGAGAAGCTAATATGGCAGTTGATTGCTTGGCGAAGATGGGACATGTTACAACATCATCTACAACGTAGGAATCCCCTCCTACCTCTGATTTTAAAGTCATTATGTATGCTGATTTGAGGGGGTATGCTCTTGTGATAAGAGGCGCTTGATCTTTATTTACCACTTATCTTTATAAAAAAAAAAGGTTACGAACTTGTAAACTTATTTTCCTTAAATTAAATTTTCAATTTGAGTTCACAAATGGATTTATTTTATTGGGAAAACTACTCTATCTTTTATGAACTAATTATTAACTCACACTTATTGAGGAAGAATTAATGACAAAAAAACAAAGTAAAATGCACAATACTAACCCTAGAAAATTCCAAGTTTTATGTCATTCTCAAGCCCCTCTTTCCCCTAAGAAAGAAAGGTAAAAGGCAGAAAAAACAACGAAGATATAACTGGAAATGGTCAAAATCATACAAATATTTATTTATTTAAATAGCAAAAGGAACAACATTGGCGTCTGTTGTTTGTTCAACGACGTACAATTTACGGTGACAGCCATTAGGGCGAGAGAGAAAGAGAGTGTGTGTCTGTGTTTCTCGCCACGCGTTGCATACTTGCATGAGAGTTAAAGTTTGATAAACGGCTGTGATCGAGTATATCATGATCTTACATACGATCATGTATGATCTGTGATCAACCAATTGACGGCTTCCAAGTCACAATGTCATTTAATTTGTTCATAATAATCACCCCCAAAAAAAGAAAAAAGAAAAAACAAAGAGAAGAAAACAAAGACGGCTTCCGACATTTCACGCGGTTTACAAATTCCATCCCTTCGATCTTATGCCTGCATGGCTTTGCATTCACATGCAACTTCTTTTTTTTCTTTTTTTTTTTTGAATTCTCTGTGTATGATCCTCGCTTTTATTTAAATAAAGATGAACTTCTGTCTTTAATGAATTCAAATTATAATTTATTCATTGTTGAGTGAGATAATTCATAAAGTGATCAAAGATATTAATTTTAACATGAAGTATGCTAAATGTTTTGTAATAAAACACAAAAAAAAAATGTATTGTTCGAACTTAGAAATTATTATACTGTGCACGAAATTTAAAAAATTTATTAGGCTAGGCAGTATAAGGATGCTCTTAGTCATATGATATAGAAAGTGATCATAGGATGTATTTGGTAGGATGAAAATTATTTCTTTGGAAAATAATTTTCTCATTTTATGGTGTTTGGTAAAACAAGGAAGAGAAATTCATTTTCAGAAGAAAATCATTTTCCCTAGAATGAAGAAAAATATTTTCACTTTGAATAAAACTTAAGTTGATTTTACGTTTTTTGAACTCTCATACGGTCTTACACTCTTTCTCTATTCCGTGTATATTTTCTTGACATATGGTTCGAAGATTAAGGAAAATTATTGTTAGGTTTTTTGTTCATTTTTTGTTAATCAAACTCATTATCCAGAAAGTTCATTTTTCTTTTTACTCAACGATTGAAAATATGAGCTAAAGATAATTTCACATGAAAAATCATTTTACATGAAAAAATATTTTCTGGGAAAATGGTTTTCACCCTACCAAACACACCTACCTACAAATTTTCATCATTACAAAATTACTTGTGAATCCTTATTTTTAGATACGACTGATTTTATTAAGATCATTTTTATCTATCAGTATAAATTAAAGCTGACTTCTCAAACTTAATTATATAGTCTTCTCAATCTATGTTAAATTTTATAATAATTTTGCCAAATTAAACACTGCCTCTAGATTCTCTACCCTAAACCATCCCCTACCAAAATATAACACTCCTCTCTGTCAAAAATGTAACACTGCTCGGCTGCCTAATTACAAATCCTGCCATCCCCCTCTTAGGATATGTACTAAGTAAATTGATTTTTTTAAAATTTTGATTTTAAATTAACAAAATGGCGACCATCAAGGATTAAGCAGTTTAATATGATGATTAAGGAAACCCATATAGCAAAGCCTATATCATACTCCTATGAGTATAAACTCCTGCACGTCACTTTAGTGCCACATATTAAAAATTGTCTACATGACAAATACACGCTGAAAATATATGTGTGTGTGTGTGTGTGTGACAAATGAGAGTACAAACTCCTAGATTTATGATATATATTACCGCCACATAGGCATCAAGGATTCAAATATTTTCTGCAAACTAGAAGGAATAATATTCAACTTTCCTCACACAATAATCTCTGATTAAATAAAGTGATGGAATGCAATGCATGGCATACATTAATTAATTAGAAATCGCAATAGTTCATATAAAGAGATTTTCAATTCTTTTTGGTGCAAAAGGATCGAACATTATAAATAGAATGTAAATTCAAATATCTTACAACAACTCAGGGTGACATTACAAATTAAAATAACTAAAATGCATTAAAAGCAGCCTTTATTTAGATAATTAAATAACATGGAAATTATTTATGGGGTATAAATAGATATGTGAATCTCATTATCGACGTGCATGGAGGTTTGAAACGATTTGTCACGTTAATGATCATCATGATCATTAATTATCTTAGTGGCGAAGCAGTGTGGTGTCAGTGGTGTCACCCGACACGGCGACACCCCTCTCCAAAAAAAAATAATTAAAGTACGGCTGAAATTGAAAAAGTAAGAAAACTTATAAATACACAGTAAGCTGAACTTGAACATGAAATTGCCCTTGGCTGAGCGGTGCAAGGCGCCTTTGTTGTGTTGGAGTAGCCCTTGAGGTCGAGTGTAGGCTTCCAGACCTCATTTTGCAGTTTTATTTTTTCAATTTGTTTTAAATGTTATGCCTTACAGCTACACCCCCAAATCCCCCTTCGGTCTTCTTGTCTTTGACAGTTCGACACATTCTGCTTCTCTTACTTCTTAGTTCGGAGTGAATTATTCCTTGTACTTTAAAATAATCTTTTATTTTATTATTAAGAAATAAAGAAGTTCGGTAACATTGAAAAATATATCTTAACTTATATAAGTTAATAAGTTAGGCTTGTGATAATTTGTAAAATATAGACTTGTGACAAAAAAGATAAATCAGAATGAGTTCTCGAATTCATATTAATCTTACTACTAAGCAAACTACTAAACAAAAAATGTAAATTTTTTTTTATAGTCAAAGTAAACTAAATTGGATTTTTATTTGTTCTACCAACCCTTTCTGGATTTGTTTCATTATTGTAATAGATTTATCCATCTTTTTTTATTGATTCAAGAAAAAAAATTGTGTATAAATTCTGGAAATATTAAAAATACATAAAAATAGATCTATATATATATATCAAAGACCAACTTGCGCAAGCGAATCTCATATGAGTTTTTGAATGATACTGTTATTAGTTACTTTGAGGATGATTTGTTTAAAATTGTATCTACTGATAATATCCTGCATCGTTTTCAAAATATGAAGTCTCATCGATGACAATTAGATTAAATGTAATGTAATCCGTATTTAATTTCAGCTTATGATTATTGTTAAATTTTATATTGTATACTATTAATTCCGACATTAAAATTTCTGGCTCGCCACTGATTATCTATCTAGTTAATGGAACCTCACCACCTACATCCTTTGCAACCACTGTTACATATTCCATTTCATCTTGACCTCGTATTATTGTTATTTTTTAAAAAAAAAATTATGTTGCATACATCATTATCTCCCAAGATTTGGTTGTCTCAATTATATCTAATTACATGTGAAATTCACAATATTATTCTAAGTATCGATAGGAATGCGGCAGAATCATAGGCTATAACAAGGATTTTGTAATTTGAAATTTCTATAATTAAGCCCAAGGGTCTATTTAATTTTGCTTAATTTTAGAAGTTTTAGTTGTAGATCACTATTATGGTATAGTAGATACCAACCAACTCTTTTGCTAAGTAATTGAAGTGAACGTGTTCTAAATTTTGTCGTTGAGTTAGTTAATTAGTATGAATTGACATAAACAGATATAGATAATTTTCTATTTAAAAATTATAATGAACAGTATTTTAAACTATGAATAAAATGCTGCTTTTGAAACATCAAAAACTCATTTTATTAGCTTTTCAAAACTTTACTTGAAATGTTAAATAAATACTAATTGAAAATTAATCCGAATATTAGTTATTTATCAAACACAAATATTTAACTAATTTATCAACTAAATAGTACAAACTATTTTAAATATTGTTGCAAACACAATTAAAAATATTGGAAGATTAAATTACATTGTACTTTTCTTCACAACCTTTTTTTTTAAAAAAAAAATTCCTTTAATTTAACAGCTGAGATGCTTAAGACGTTTAAAAACCACCTAGTAATTACATAAACAATTGATTAATTACTTGTCTCCAAACCTGGTTGACCCTTTCTAACCTTCTAGATGTTTGACCCGAACCTAAATGGAAACATCCTCCGATAATTGCGGCATCCACCTCAACTTAAAAATAAAATCTAGCCGGTCGTTTGTGAACGCTATTTAATTGGAATTTTCATTTTCTTTCTTGATATAAATAAATTGCTATTTGCTGCTCCTATATGTGCATTTAATAGTTAAAGTAATAATTTATAGCTTTTTCATTAAAGCAAAATGGAGCCCATACTGGATCCATTGGGAACACACTTTACCGTAGTTTGGACCCGGGCCCAAAAACGTACCTTGCGGTACGTCAAAGTCAAGGTATAAATATAATGTTGCCGTTTGCAATAATATTAAAACATTCTAATTTAGGTACCAGATAACGGTTTAATTAGCGGATAATTATTTAGATTAGCAGTTAAAACTAATGTATTCGGTAAATTTAACTCTTATGCGAGCTGATTAATGTAAGTTGATGTAAAAGGATATAGATAATTTTCAAAGATAAAATTTTTAAAGGATATTTTTTGGCTAAAAAATATAAAACGCTACTTTTAAATGTCAAAACGTTAATACTATTGACTTTTAAAAAATGCTGCTTAAAACACTAAATGTTATTTGAAATGTTAAATATATTGACTGTCAATAAGTAAGTTCAAACTATAGATTACTACCATCCAATTTCCTGTAATACAGTATATTAGGATCCGAAAGTTGAATATTAAAATTAGAAAAAAATGTAATAATAACAATAAAATAAAAAACAAAATTAAACAATAAAGTCATGTAGGGTACGGTTTTAACGCGTCAACACAGGACTGAACAAATTTACTTTGGGACAAATCAGCCTTGATTTGCGTGCACGCCTCACATTATTAAAAAACCATACACAAACACAAAAAAAAGGAAATTTAAAAAGCATGGAAAGATTTCTTTTATTTATTTTTTATTTAGGGTCTGGTCTTTAAATTGGGAGGTAAAAGAATGAAGTCGGTTGATTGAAGTAAGTTTAAGTAGATTGAGGTGGGTTAAATTTTTTTTTATGTGATAAATTGAACTTGGTTAAAATAGTAAAATTGGGCTGAAATGAGTTAAAATAAGTTAAAATAAATTGAGATTGATATTTTAAAATTGACCGATGAAAAGAACAGGACCTCCATGTGGAAATTGACTGCTCTCTTGCCCTAAACTTTTTGAGCCAAAGATGCATCAGAAATCAGAATGCTTCTTTCTTTCTCTCTCTCTCCAGTGTAAGAACTGCCCATGCTTTGCATCAACTTTTTCATTTTGTTTATTAATGGATGAGGGGAGGGCCTCCATGCATATGCATAATTGCATATATGTGCTTCTATGAAAATTTTTATTTTCAACCATATATAATCATGTTAAGATAGTAATTTCTTTAATTAAAATGACTCATAAAAATAGGTTAAATGAATTATGAAAGTAGTAACACATCAGGTAAGACGATCGAATTTGAAACCTCATACATCCATCTAAGACTTCTAATTACCACTGAAAAAGAAACTTAAGACATTTTACATTGAAAAAATACTCTGATTGGATAATATATTCAATAATAATATATAAGATAATAAAACATGAATAAACAAGAGCTTCTCATCAGTCTCACAAGTACCAGCTATTTTCCAAAGAGTACACATTTAAGTATTAATTAACTATTGAGACAACTTACCATTAATTTCTCAAAGTACATATTTAATTCACAATTTCAGGAATCTGCTATATATAAAATTCCTTTTAAATAGCACTTCATAAGATCTATTCTTGTAGGCTGTAGATTTCACTAGTATTTCATGGTAGAAATTGATATCAAAATTATTACCCTGAAATTAAAAAAAAAAAAATCACACTGATGATATTTAGAGATATTTAGAGATTGTGGAAAATACAGTTTATTTTCCTTTTTGTTGGGCAAAGTAATGATTTTGAGTTGCCTTTTTTTCCTCCCCATCGCCCCATCTGGATTTAAGCGAGCCAAAAAGATTAGCGAATGTCATTAGGAATCGGGTTACACTTGAAATCTACTATGTTCAAGCGAGACCTTACCTTGCAGATTGAGCTAAAGCTTCGAACCTCTTCTTTTTAACTTAATACAAGTTATTGCTGATCAATACTAAAATTACTATTTTCAAAACAAAAAAAAAATGACCAAGTGGTGTTGATAAATACTGATCAGTACAGCGTTGAACGTTGATGATGAGTTTAAAACACATACCCTTGAATCCTTGATTGACATAATTTTACAGTAGATAGGTAAACGTCTTTTTTTTTCTTTCCTTTATCAATTTTTTTCAGAAGAAGATTTTTCTTTGGACTATATAATATGAACAATACAAGAAATAAATTTATCATATTTAAATCAAGTAGGATTTGGACAAGATCTTTGGATTAAGGGAGTGTTTGGATGTGATCCTTGAATCCAAACAAGTTCTAAATTAGATTATGTTGACTAGAGTGTAGAGAGAGTGAATAGATCGGCTGGAATGTCTGACTATTTGGTGAAAGGGTCAAACTGGGCAGAGATTGGACTGAGTCAGTCAGGGCCAGCATTCAGTAAAATGGGTCCACTTGGAAGTTGGTCACTTAAAACATCAACAGGTCAATGTCCTCCTTCCTTCAATTTGATGTAGATGCATTTAAAAATTAGAGAAATGGAGAGAGCACCTCAAGAGGATGTCAAGACCAAAAGCTTCTTTGTTCATACCTCTACATATTAACAAGTTTGCATCTATTGTTTTATCAAATCAAAGAAGAAGATAATCACCATTTGAGTACTCCATTTGTTTGTGAAGAAGGTTCTAGGAATTATGTATGATAGGATGCAATGTAATAAAATGAAGTGTAATTAATAGAAAAAAGTTTATTAGATTTTTTCGGCACAGTTAGCATTGTATTGTGTTGCAGAATGCACCCAACAAAGCCTAGCATTATAGTTGCGCCATATAAATGTCATAACGCATATAAAGATCCCATGCAGTAGAACCCTAATCAAATACAACAAATCTGAATAAGAAGGACTACTGACTCGAGACTTTAGTTTTGTGGCTGCAAGGAAGCCTGAATTTTATACACAATTTGAAACTTTACACATCGTCACAAGTTGAGATAAACATTGATTTAGGTAACAACCGAAGAGCAAATGTTCCATGCAAATAAAGATATCGATTATCAGAAACTTGAAAGAAGATCGTTGATCACAGGAAATAACTTGGATAACCCAAAAGGGGAGGGAAAAGGACACTTGCCAAGATTTGACTTTGAGGCTTAGTGCCTCATTCAAAGCACTGTTCTTCCCAAAAGAACTAATCTAATTTCTCTTAGATTTATTTAACACCACCCCCCCCCCCCCCCAAAAAAACGAAAAAGAAAAAAATGATGCAATGGCATGGATCATGAAGAAGTGGGGGTGTCAGGAGTCAGAAGGAATAAGATAGGAGCCCAAGAAAAGACAGCCCACTACTTTGACTTTGAGCAATCGCATTTCCATGCAACCCGTTACATGATCATCCGAATTTTTTTTTAAAAATAATTCATGTAACAGACATCTTGGTCGAGTTCCTAATCCCAAAGTTAACAAAAATATCTGAACAAAATGATGCCAAAGATTTGCTGTATTGATAGAATTTACAATTCTTTATCTTATGGTTCTTTATTAGACTATCTAGGGGCACCAAGTAAGGTTTTTGGTAGGCTATTTGGAGGATAGAAAGTAGAAACCAAACTCGAAGATCTATTGAAATGGAAACACCGTCCTAGACTAGAGAGGGATCTCATCCTAGATTCAAACTAAGATATTTATGGCCTGTTCTTTTCGTTGGGAAATAGGGGTTAGAAAATGAGTGAAGTTGGTTGAAGTGGATAATTTTTTCGTTAAAGTGGGTTGAAATAGATTAAAGTGAATTGAGCTTGGTATATTTTTCGTATGATAGACCAAAATTGGTTAAAATAGTGAGTTAAAGTTTATTAAAGTGGGTTGAAATAGATTTAAATTAATTTTTTTTTTATCAAAGTTCATTTAATAAGTTAAAGTTGATAAATTGAAATTTACCAACGAAAAGAACAGGACCCAAGGCATCTTTCACATCATCTAAGACAAGTAGAATTGACAATAAAATTGGCATTAACGGTGACAATAGCCTAAGATATCTACCGTCGTAGTCACGGGTCAAAAAGTGGCCAAATGGTGCTTTGGATAATACCTAGGCTACTAATTTAATTGTTAATATTCTCCCATGACCAAGTCTTCTTAAGGCACTAAGTAGGTGTAGAGCTTAATTGGAGATAAGAAACAAAGGAACGAGGAAACAACTTCACCACTCATACCTTAGATTATCAATATTCAATTGCTTGACCAAACAAGCCATTGCTTGCTTTATCACCTAAGACTTCAACAAACTTCAACTAAATATATACTGCTAGGAAAATGACCTCTGAGTCACTGCAATGCACACCTAAGCTACACTAAAGCAATGACAACGGAGACAGATTCAAAGCTCAGGGGAAATAAAACCAAAATCCAGACCAAACAAAACGTATTAACAAAGAGAAAAAGTTGGAACATTTCACAACAGTGCTATTGATGAAGCCAATTCTGGGAGCAGGGGGGTCAAGGAAAACTAAAGCCCAAAATACTAGATATATTGTATTCTGTTCTGAAAGTGAGATCAAATACATGGACCAAGTCATCAGTTGGACCCGAAAGGCACAGCAGAGCAAGCTACCCCCGAATATGGGGCAGTGATTTGTTTCATGAAGAAGCACTTGCAACTTGTCGTTGTCTACGTTGATGGACATCCCAATTGTACACCCGGGCAATTGTAACCTGGTGGTTCACCAAATCAAAAGATGAGATTAGGTAGTTAACTAAATAGGCATAGCAGCCTAAACAGCAAACATGATGATTACAACATCTCAAGATGGTTATGCCACTATTCACCCATTGGGAGCCATCCCTTTTTCTTGAGCCCTATAAATAAAAAAGCAATAGCTATGGACTCTAGGCTAAGTAAGCCAAACAAGTTGTTAAAGTTGGATTAGATGGGGCAAAACTGCAAAAGTCAACATAGGCTGGAGTATTTGGGTTTATTTTAGGTCGTCTCAAGCTTTTGTTGGTTTGTCTAGTAAGTTTGTCGAGCACATGCAATCAATATTGGCAAAAACATTCCCGTCTGTTTGGTTGATATGGGTTTGTGCCAAACCAGATCGCCTTAGTGGAGGCCTATTGGTTTGGATCTTTGTGGTCGAATAATTAGGCAGAATCCTCTCTGAGATCTTAATCCAAAACATGAGTTATTTCATGGGCAACTATAGGCCTTCTACAGTCTTCACTATGACAACAATTACACTAAGCAACTTCCCCCAAAAAAAGTACTGCACCTGAGTAACATTCTCTTGATCCCTCAAAAACTGTAGATCTCCAATCAGCACATCTAAACTGGCTTTGGCATTCTCCAAGTTCTTCTTTAAAAGTTCATATGCCTGCAGAAGATATGCGTAAGTATGTAAGACATAGATATGGATTTATATGTCATACTCAAAGCTCTCCGGGATAACAAAGGGCACCTCATCACGTGAATACTCCAACATCACATTTGCTCCCAGCCATAAGCACACTGAATCCGCATCATCAATACGGGCTCGTGAATATATTCCTTCAGAGACCTCAAAATCAGCAAGCAGGGGCTGCATAGTAGTGTTCAGCGGTTAACATAGAACTAGCATTTGCAAGAACAATTAGCACATGCAGCAACCAAATGAGAAGACTAGGCATTGAAATCCAGGTGAATGAATGCATTAGAAATTTAGGACACAACCAATTTGGCAACACCTAACCCCCTCTTTTCTAGTCAAGGTGATGAATACTGGAGATTTAGTCAGATCTATAGTGAACTGACAAGCTGGAGGGGCAAAGTTGACTTAAGAAATCTACAACAAAGTTTCTGACACCAGACTGCGGAAATGTAGAAATTGGAAAAGGTCTTCCGGCACCCCAAGATCAATATAACAAGTTACCAGTCCAGTATGCCCTGGGGTCCCACAAGAGATGCATTCTCATCAGTAAAACCCCAGGGATCCAATACAAAATGTTCCAACAGAGACATGAAGCCACTGTGCCAAGTTCAAAACGAATGGAAATGGGACGCCTAGAACCCAAACTGCAAAAATTCACCTTGTTCATAGTCCATAATGGGAATTCACACACTTAAATGTTTGAGCAAGCCAGAGGGCATCAATTCTGTGTGTATTAGCTGAGATTTGATTAAAAGCTGCAAACTAAACAGTAAGGCCACTGATGCCACATAGGTGAATGTTATCAAAGACAAAAATCCTGCAAACTCATTGGACCTGATTGTTATCTGAAGGTTCAATTGCAATGGACCAAACATTTAAGCGGAGATTGAGTAAACTGCACCAATGATCCAAGCAACCGAACAGAACTCAACAAACATCATGGTACTTGTCAAGTACACATGGACACTCAAGGAGAAGGGATAACGTAACTTTTAAGATCAAAGGGACGTTTGCAGGAAGCCTTTAGGACAATGTGGGGCTCTGACCCTCAGAGCTACTAAATCATAGAATATTATTACAACTATATGAATGCCTCAAAGGAACATCATAAAAAGCTTAGCCCCTGGAATTGTCGGAAAAGAACAAAGATGCAAGTAAAATTATTGGGCCACATTGAGAGAATCAAAGCAAAGCTTGAACCTCATACTACCGAACAATGTCCAGAAAACTTGTCTTCCAAGGAGCAAATAATGCAGAATTTTCATACAGCTAAGAAAAACTGAGGTTCTGTTTGAGAAGAACCAGAGTTACAAGCCTGAAGCCTTCTAGCCAACTTCTATGACTCATACCATATTGGGGATCTGCAAGACATCTGAAAACATTTTTGAGCTCCCGAGGGTTTTGTCCCCCTATTCCTGTGTCTGCGGAAATCATTGAGTGCGAGGATAGCTACACATAAGAGACTAAACAATCAAGTGTGAATCCAGCTACAGTGGACTAACTGGAGATCTAGATGTACACAACCTTATTCTCACAAGCAAAGAGCCCAGTCTACTAGACATTAGAGCACCCATGTCATTAAATAAAAGGAGACAAATCATACCATATGGAATCAATAGGGGTGAGGAGTATATTTATGAGAGTTCAAGATGTTGAATAAATGAAAATTAAACTGAAAGATACAAATGATAAACCTATGATAAGTCTTAGAAGCACTAATGCTAGGTCCTTCAAGCTTCTAGACCTAAGATTATTCATTTATTCTTCATGCCATGTGTACCATCAGGTTGAATGCCAAGAGCCAACTTACACGAAAGTCATAGAGACACCGAAAGAACCACTAAGTAACATTGCACGATTATTCGATCTATGCCCCTCTTAAACATTAGGATTTAAGATGCAACTTATTTCATAGGTATCTTAAGGAAGGATGAGGCTCAACATTGCATTCTGACAGTTTGAGTTAAGTGGCAATCCCGCGGGATCATGGGGACCAAAAGGAGCACCTAAGGTATGTTTAATAATGAGAATCAGAACCAAAACTAAGGAAGATTTGAAACTGAATTCGATCCATGCGCATATAGCCAGGCAATCAAAGTGAATACAGCAAGATTCAGGACCAATAGATAGAACCTCCAAGGTATACTCAGGAATAATTGGAGCCAAGACCAATCGAGCTAGCAAATGATGGAGAAAGGAACATTCAAAAAGTTCCATTCCGGTTGTCAAGCATTGACAATGAATATCCAAGGAAAACAGTGAAAACATAGGCCAAGCATGCAAGCATTAATAGACAAGACCCAAGAGTAGATAACCAAGTATCAAAACTCAAGTGGCATAGCTAACAGGACTGATACAAGGGCCAATAAAACCCAGTTTTAGTACCAAAGCTTCAAAAGTTCCATATGAAACCCAATGCCCAAGCTTGAGGAGAATGCAAGCCAAGATGCATATAGCCCTAAACCAAAAGCTGCAAGCCAACCAGGCCACATCCACTGCTTTGAAAACAAAGGAGGCAACATCAACAATTTTCTTTTGAGAACATAAGAGGTTAGGCATACTAAGTGCTAGCGGGAAATGGAAGGTTTAAGTGATGAAGTATATCAAATGTCCATAAAAAAGTCCAAATGTGGATTCCATCGCAGTGAGGTCGTGGAGATCCAGATGCAAGCACAAATTACCTATAATAAGCAGAGTCCAGAACATGAAATATTCACACCCCTGACTAGATAAGCATCGATAGACCTACTGTTTAAGGAAGCCATGTTAAAGCACCTCTGAAAGGGCTCTAAAAGGATAGGTGGTGGCATGTCCAATTGACTTCTACATCAACTTTGAGTGAATTTGGAGCCTAAGGCCCCATTGTTCACGACATTTGTGACCTTAAGAGAACCACCCGAAAACACTAGCACAGCAGTACAAGAGATCAGAGGGACTACAATTCAAGGTCAATAAACAGAATAAATGAACCAAGCTTGGTGAAAAAAGGTACTGGGCCAACACATCTGTATAAATTATAGATAGTAACATATTCTCTTGGTAAGCTCAATATGCTAGGTGGGTTGCCTGAGCTTTACCAACCCTCCCCCCCCCCCCCCCCCAAAAAAAGCAAAATGGAATATTCTGAACATGGTCATAGAGGACAAGGCGCAGGATTGTTGGAGATGAGCTTTAGCAACATTCTAACCAATAAGTTCTCTTCAGTTGCAACCTATTCCTAATCATCCCTCACCCCAAGTGAGCAGACCACAGTCTTCTGAATTACACTCAGTGGTAGCACTGTATATAACCATAACACAAATTTTGGACATTTCGGAATCAAGGATTCAGAGCTAGGAGATAGTGCAAATGAAGCCGTTGAGCAAATTCAAGTTAGTAATATACTTAGAACATCTATGATGTCTATCCATCTAGGCAGTACAGTTCTTAAAGTCTCTCTAAATCCACAAGATGAAAGCTACTGCACATGGCATGGAATCAAACATTTTCGGGGGGGGGGGGGGGGAAATCTGAAGAATTGCTAGCGGAAACTATGCACTTCTTCTGCTCAAGATGTTTAGAGTGTTCAAGGACCACAATGACAGCTAAGACTGTATTGTATACCACAATATCCTTTCTTGGATTTGTCGAGTGTTAGAGCTTTATTTTCATATTTATTTTATCCTTGTTTACTGAGATATTTTTATTATTTGTAGCATATAATTGCATATTTAGTTGCATTTGCATATTTAAGAAAAAATAATGATAAAAAAAATGAAAACATGGGTTATTGGGCCTAATTTAAGTTGTGATTTTAATTAAGGGCTAAAATATTAATATTGGGTCAATTTTTAATTTGATATTAATGTGCTACTCACTATATTTTTCTTCCTTATTTTTCAAGTTAAATGGATCAAGGGAATAACCATTAAAAACGCCTCATTCCAAGGCAATAAATAACTCGGGCAAGTTGCGGAAAAAAGATGAAGTAATGTCGAAAATGGAGATTGGCCAAGAGGATTTAAGCCCAAGCCCTTTTATGATTAACCCACAAAAAATTTTCAAAACCTCAGCCACGGGTCCCACCTCCCTTGATTTTCTCCTTCTTCTTCCCCATGCCTATCCCATATCTTGCTAACCATCCGACATTCACGGATCATCACATATTGTCATCATCGTCACCGATAATCAAGCCTAACTCCATGCCTAACCCACATACAACCCACCCCAAAAATGTCATAGCAACCCCGCTATTCTCGCCTAACCTATATCACGTATCACCAAAATCATTCATGGGAGGTATCTACACCACCATCAGAAGACAGGGACGCCTCCCCTTCATTAAATATATATAATCCATCGTCATCATCCTCAGATATTATCGAAACCATCATTGTCATATTCTTCATCATCACTAACCAGAGAGCCCTCAAAACCCTCTCAGCATCTCACCATTATCGCTAATCCCACATCTCAAACCCCATCATCATCATACCATATCATCATCGAAAGGCAGCATCATCAAAATCCATCATCTTCACGCACATCTCAGAAGCAGGCATCTCAGGGCTTTCACCCGAAAATCATCATCACCATTTTCAAAAGCTTCTTCATTTTGGTGTTTGTCTGTTTCGTTCATTTCACTCTGGTCTCTTTTTTCATTTTGGTGTTGTGTATTAAAGACATTTTTTTTTTAGTATTACTATGTTAGGTTAGTTTAGTATTTTGCTTGACCTAATGTTATAGTTTACCATGTGAAGTTATTCTTTTTGAGATAAGTTTTATGTGCTTAAATTTTCATATTATATTTATGTGAATAATCTAAGTTGGTTTGGAATAATTGTTTAACGTTGAATGTTGAATTATTTTTGTTTAGCCGCCTAAATAATTTTAACATTTAAATAGTGTTAACTAGTAACAACTTTTGACTATTAAGGTTAAAAGAATCAACTTAAATCTAAATTACATGAATCTGTTGTAGAGGATTTAATGGTTTAGGTTAGATCAAGTTTTCCTAACTCCGAATGCATTGAGTTTTAATTTGTTATGCTGCAGGGTAATAAGTTAAATGACTTAATAGAATTCATCATAAGACGTTTTAGGGCGTATTAAACAATATGAGAAAACGGGGGTTACAGACGTTCTTCACCTACAGTTTAACTATTCAATAAATATAATATGTGTATCAATGATTAAATAACGAAACATGGTAAAATATATATTAAGGTTAAGCAATTTTCTCATCGAGTGATACTTGTTTTCTTTTATTCTGCGAAAATTTTAGTTTGTAATTTAGGTGCTCAATAATTTAATTATATTGTTTAATTAGGTATTTGAATATTTTATCCAATTACACCCCCATATTGGTTTTCTTTTTGTGATTGTTTGAGTCATAGAGTTAAATCTTAGTTGTCTTTAGTTTACGTTTGTTTTTTGTGTTTTATTCTGGTTATTTTATTTTCAGCAGATTTTTGTGTATTATTTTTATTATTTTACTTAGTTCGAAATTTATTTTTAATTCAATCCTTTTATGGATGGTTAATTACAATTTTAGGGAGTCACGCAAATTTTTATAGAATTTATTGAATCTGTTTCGAGTTTGTTGTGATTTTTCTTTCGTTTTCAGTTACAAATTGTTTGCGGTGAAATATTTGGTAGAAAAATCTAAAATTTTAGAATCAAATTTGATATATCTTTACACATCCTGCATTAAATTTTCAGAATTTTATTCGAATGTTACATGTGTTAATTAATTGAGTTTTTGAGTCAGTAATTTGCGGTTTTGTCTTTTTATGAGAGTTCATTGCTTTGTAATTTAAATCTATTTCCTCGTGGGATCGACCCTACTTGCCCTGTCTATAATCCTTAACATATAATTACAAGGGTATTTAGGTTATTTAATTTGTAGGCACTGCGACACGCCTTACATCGAGTCATGCTTCAAATTTTATAAAACAGTGAGAAAGGAGCCATTACGCTGTGCAGACACCAACATTGTTGATCAGAACATTTACAAGAGCCTAAAGGAGACAGAGTGGTAAAGCCCTTGAGCGCACCGAAATAAATGCTATTCTGCACAATTTTCGAGGTTTCTCGAAAAACATCCAAGTAGATATCAAATTGTGGCTATAATCCCCAACTACTACTCTCCTAATGATCTTCAAATTTTAAGTTGCACAGAACACTGAAATGAGACACAGATGATACACCAACAAGACACCATGTTGACACATGATTCTCAGAAAAATAGGACATGAGGCATATAAAGAGACACCTATTGACGAAAAATATTTACTCAATTACTTGAGCGTTTAGAATTCATTCTATGCTTTTTAACCTTGGAAAGGGTCAGGTTTGGAGTGGAAAAATAACAAATTGCTTAATAATCTGTCAATGATGGCTCCAATTTGTCTATGCCATTTCCATATTAGGTATGTGGTTAAGAGTCTAAAAGGAGCGTATGAGAGTGTCAATGTCCGACATGGAGACTTCAGTCCTTGTAAGTGTCCATGCTTCTTAGCTCAAAATACTTTAGGTATTTTCATTACATCCATACCACCAGAATCCCTATTCTTGGGTCTTTGAAATCATGATTAAAATCCAACAGATGGTAGCAATATTAGGTTGCTTATAGGGATATTTTAAACACCCTAGGATATTTAAAATATACTGGCTGGAACATCAATCTTTGGGCCCTTAAAAAGAATGCTACTACAGACAATTTTCAGTATTCCCAAAGAAGTCTTGTAAAGTTGCTAATTGAGACCATGCAATCCTTCTCATCCCTCCAAGAGGTTTCAGCACGTTTTAAGATCACTTCCGATTGTTCTATGTATATTCCACACGACCATAATGCTCGTTCTTTGGCATTTTGAATCACATTTCAAAATCTACAAGATAGTATCAACAAAACATCACATACTTCGAAATTGCTTAGAAGAATATTTACAATATCCCTAGGGTTTAAGAGGGAGGTGCAACAGGTCCAGGTGTGCTTTTTTAGTTTTCAAAACTAAGCATGGGCCTATGTGCAACATATACAACAAGAAAGAGTTCACAAATTCGCCTTCTTCACTCAACTCATAGGGCGGAAAATTAGCATGATGGAATTTGATCATCCAAGTTAAATTTTAATTAAACACAAGTTGGCCTTTAACCATACAAAGAATCTCAACATAAGAATAAGCACTGTCAAAGAAGTACTGCCAGTTTGCCACCTAATATTCGCAAGAATAAAGTATTAACATTACAGCGACGAACCTCACCACTACCCTTCCTTGCTTGCAAGGTGGCGACAATGTCCAAGCACTTCTCAATATCAGGAATCTTTGCCTAATAAACAAAATAAAGAAAAAAAATATGACTTAGATGTGTTACTGTGTGTTCCAATCAACTTGAGTTTTCAAGAAAAACTTCCAAGTTCTAATTAAATGTGTCAAATTTTCATTAAAGATCAAGAATCCAAAAAATTTGACAAAACATGATGAATGCATCTTCATAGGAGCCTGGATCCCCCCCCCCCCGGGGGCCACTTAAAAGAGAAGGCCTGGTTTGCCAAATTGTCCTCCCGTGATGTTGACCTTGTGAAATGATTGAAGGGATCATTATGTACATCTCCCTCAGTTTCTCAAGGAAAGGCAAGTGGATACAAGACAAGGATTTCACAAAGTCGTCTAAAACACTAGAAAATCCTATCTTCAAATGACAGCGAACCAAATATTCAATTTGTATACAAACATTTAGACAACTGATTTCGAAAAATTTGAGACATTGAAATGTATATCTTCCTTTTGAGTTACAGCATGCATATAGAACAACTCAAGCATCTAGACTATTTTAGCATAACAATTGCGCCAAATCCAACAACTTGAAAAATCAAATATCCTTTGTCAAGTTGATAAACTGGAACATGCTGAATCCAACAGCCATAAATAGACGTTCTTAAAAGCAGTACCTGAAGATCTCTTTGTTGTGCAAGAAGTTTCATCTCAACCATCTTGTACTGCTGAAGCCTGCAAAGAAACTAACTTTAAATTTCCAGAGAACATACAAAATTAAACATCATTTTGTTATCTATCATGGAAGACTTGGCTTCAGCATAGACAATTATCCAATCATATGTTCCATACATCGGCAACCAGCTTAGATAGAAATTAGTAAAAGCAGCAACACTTTCTCAAACTCATACAGACGCAGTGCCCTACTTATGTAAGCAGGCTTATGCGGAGTGATGAAAAGTCCAAATTACGTGCCAAAAACACGACAGAACACGAGCAATTGAACAGAACATCATCAAACACTCGAAATTAAGTTTGAAAAGTAATACATTATCACCAAGGCGATGTTAGCTAGCTTGTTCGACGTTCATTTAGCCGAAAAATCAGATTGCAACGATTAATTAGACTAATGAACATCATTCAATTAGAAAACCTTAATCATTGCTCAAATCATCGATTCATAGATCCGTTAAAACTACAGAATGACGATTCAAAGCACAGCAAGCACAGAATCGATAAGAGCGATAGAGAGATACCGTTCTTGAAAGAAAGAGAGAGCGGAGCTGACATTGAGACCAGATTGATCGAGATAAGTCTGAACATCTTCGACAAATTCCGCTGCCGGTATTCCTCTCCTCTCTTTCACCGATGATGAAGTCTCTGCCATTGTTGCCACCGCTAGCTCCACTTCGACAGCCACTGGGGGGAGAGAGAGAGAGAGAGATGAAGATGAACTTTCTGTACTAGCACAGAACTAGACAGAACTCACTGAAGAGGGAAGGCTGACACTTGAAACGGCATCGTTGCGAGAGATTGGGCTTTTATGAGACCTTTCCTGGTGCGAGGACTTTGGACCAAGAAAAATTGTGTGCCATAGGCTTGGCCCATTGGGCTCAGCATAGCGGGCCTTTTTGTATTCTTCTGGTGTGTTTAACACCTAAAACCATTCTAGGTGTAGCAATGAGACTACAGCTTAAGTACAATACAATGGGATAATGTGCTCACCCAACCCAAGATTTGTCATTTGTCGGGTTGAAGTGACTACATATAAATTGAATTCCAACCCAAAATCAATTGACAATGGGTAGAACAACTTATAAGTTTATATATACTCAAATCTTTAATTTTGATCAATATCAGACAATACCAATTTTTATATTCTTTTATTTTTATTAATGTAAAATAACATCCACTTTCACCCCCGAATACCACAATGTGCACTAGCCTACCAACATCCAACAAACCGTAACTCTGTTTGTCTTATTTGTAATTGCAATCTCATACGTTCACATATGATCATGCAGGTGAAACCATGCCCTTCGATAAAGGGCTGAGTGACGTCATCTGACGTAGATCCAACGGTTTTTAACCATAAACGTTTCCACGAGTTTTGTACGACTAACAACATTTTTTCATGCTATATATGTGAGGGCTCCCTTGATAACTCCTTTCACTTTTTAAAATTAAACTTAGGCGTTGGATGACGTGGAATTTGACTATTTGAGTTTTTTTTTTTTGGTGGTCATTTAAGTTGATTATTTTCTGTTAACCCAATCGAAGGTGTTGTCCAAAGAATGCTTCCCCATGTGCCCATCGTTTTCGTATTGATATTGTATGGACATCTTGCTATTTATTTATTAGTTTAATCTTTATTTTGTTTAATTCTTTGATCATTTACCAACAGAAATTTAGTTAATTGTTAATCCATAAAAATATAATTCTCTGTTGATAAATTATTTTTCATAAAAAAATAGAAAATGTCAATTCAATTGTTTAATTGATAAAAAAATATCGACTGAATGACCATAGCAAAGATAACTATTGACCAAATGAAGAAATTTTGAACTTAAAATTCATATTTGAGTTTTTTGTAAATATTTTCCCTTGGATAATCAAGTTTCGATCTAACTATTGAAATTTTTTTTGTGACAAAACACATTAACTGAATGATTTAAGTCGTGAGCAATGTCGATTGAATTGTCATGGTGGAGAAAAATATTGACTAAATGAATTAATGTTGTGCTTAAAATCTGGATTTGAGTCTATTTTAATCATTCATATCTGATGATCAAGTTTCAATCCAAACTGTTGAAATTGTTCCAATTGTGAAAAATATTGGCTGCATTATTTAAGTGACGAAAAATATCAATTAAATTGTCATTGTGGAAAAAAATATTAATCAAATGAAAGAATATCAAGTTCAAATCTGAATTTGAGCCTACTTTAATAATTTTTATCTGATGATCAAGTTTCGATCTAAACCACTGAAATTATTTTACTGGCAAGTCAACTGAACTGTTTTAATGGCAAAAATATCGATTAAATTGTTGTGATAGAGATAAGTGTCGATCAAATAAACGAAATTTGTGCTCAAAATTTAGATTTGAGTTTATTTAGTCTTTCCCATCGGATAGTTAAGTTTCAATCCAAAACTATTGAAATCAAATTTTGCACCTAAATTTCAGGTGACCACATCGTCAAAGAATTGAAGGAAGAAAATCAACTTCCTATCTTCTAAAAACGGAAATCATTTTCCTCCATTTGAGGAAAAATTATTTTTCTTGAAAAATAGTTTTCCATCCTTTATTGTGTCAAACAACAAAAAATTAGAAAATCAGTTTATGGAAAAATCATTTTCTCCCCAACCAAACACTACCTAAGTGGAAAAGACTTTCGGCACAATGAGGCTGGTGGCTTCATTTTCCAATTTGAATGGGATATCAAGAAATATGGGTCAATGACGCGTTGGTTGATTAATTAAGATTGAAGGTTTGATTATATTAGATTTCAAGTTCGATTCTTCATGCTCTATTATGTTATAACCATATCATACTTCTTATTGTGACTCGTCTAGAATTAAAAAAAAATGAAATACTAAGATTTGAAGTGTGCTAAATCATCAAACGCAAATTTTTATTTCCCTCCATTAGAGTATAAATATATTCCTAAACCTTCCACCATTAACTTAACTTATTGGTTGAGATGGTTTTTGACCATAGTATTAGAGCATTTCTGAGTGAGAGGTCTCGAGTTCGAATCTCAACAGTTTTCATATTGATTTATTGCGCAAGGTAGGCGAAGCCTTTCCTCATCATCCACGTTTCAGCTTAACCTTTTAGTTGAGTTGGTTCTTGAACACACTCTTTCTATTGTCTTGCATTTGATTCATTTTGATAACTGGTATGATCCAATTCGTTTTTTTATTTTAAATTATGGCATAAAAACGATTTACCTTGCTTAAATGAAGAAAAATGTGTAGGGAATTTTTCTATCCGGAATTCCTAGCATTCAATCTAGACCTTATATTGTGGTTTCAAACTATTTATATAGTAAACAAGGGTAAGATTACGCGATTTTAAAGAATATTTTTACAAAAATATAAAGATAGTATAATACATGGATCTTTCTTACGGCCAAAGTAGTGTTGGCTTGATAGCCATCACACCACCTCCCAATCACACCACCTAGGTTCAAAACTAGGGGTCAGGAGGGCACAAATTAAATTCCTTCTCCTGTCAAAGAGTTGTCTATATATGCTGAGCTGATGAGTCCAAGGTGCCCTGGACTTTGGTATCGCCCATGCTCTTGGCATGTGTGGCCATTGGATTGTCTCAAAATATGAATAGAGGTTGGGTCGCTTTTTATGTATAAAAAAAAAAAAGAAAGATCTTTCTTAGGATTCATGGAGGGCAACCCTCTGGCCTCTAGTACAGAATCAAGGGTTCTTGTTCAAGCAACAACAACAGTACTCTTAATGTGAATCTCATTTTTACGAAATTTTGAGAGATTTTGTGTAGATAGTCTTATCTTTACAAACATTCATTCTTGGTGAGAGATTAATTTTAAAAGATCTATAAAAAATAATTCAAAAATTAATTTAATAAAGTCAAATTTTCAGGTCCCATTTAAAAATTTGAGAACTAAAAATAAATATCAAACAACAATAGATTATCAGTAAATAAATAAATCAAAAGGAACCAACACTCAATAGAAAAGTAAAAACATATCTTGTTCGAGTAAACTTGTCATAACGATGTTAGGGTTATCAACACAAGTTGGTTCAAGTAATTTGACATTTATTTATCATAATAAAGATCTCGAACTTGAGTCTTATGAATGAAAAAACTATATAATGGGTAAACTCTATCCTTTATTAAACTAACAATAACTCAACCAGTGGTGGAGTCACTAAGGGGCAAGGGGGTCAATTGACCCCCCAATTTTTGGAAAAAAAATTAAATATGAGATATTCTGATAAAACAAATAGATATATATTAATTATTTCTTAAATATTTCACAAAGATGTGCATAGTAGAGTGCTTGGTTGCTTGTTGCTTTGTGTAGGAGGTCACGAGTTAGACTCCTAGCATTCTGTTTTTTTTTTTTTTGAATGTTTGCGAGTGCCCTTTAAATTTCTTATATTTTTATTTCTCAACCCACGCACCGTCTTCCTCTCTCCGCCCTCACTCACGCTCAACACCTATGCCTACTACGTACTTCATTTTTAAAACTATTAAAATTTATATTATATATATTATTAATCTGACCACCCTTTCTTTGAATCTTGACTCGGCCGCTGAACTCAACTCCAGTTAAGTGGAGAATTCTAACACACACAAAAAAAATTCTTAGGGTTACATCAAAAAGTAATCTTAGGTCTGCAAATGCATTTAATAATCTAAGTACAATTTGTACTTTCATCTTAGCTGCTAGTCTCTCTCCTAGTTAGAAATGATGAAACTAGCAGTTGCTTCCCGATTCCAACTCCATGATTAATTATGAGATAATGACACGAACACACAATTATTTCCCTAATTTGGGAGTAATATATAACATATATTAATGAATGCGTTCTCATTTGTCATATATGTATTTTTTCAATATATATTTATTATATAGATAATTTTTAATATGTAATACTGACGTAATTTGTAAAAATATGTACTCTTAAGAGTATGATGTGGGCTTTGTCATTTGGCGACGTTTGTTGTCGATATTATTCAATTGATCTAGCACTTGCAGCTAAATAATTAATGCTATACATAATAAATCTTTTTCTTTTCCTTACAAGAGCTCTAATAAATCCGTATAGTCTAGTGATGAAAACTAAGGTACTGGTTATATTATGTCTCAGTTTCAATTCTCTTATCTCTCATTGTATTGTAATTATATTGTATTATCCTTTGTAACTCTTACGGACCAAAAAAATAAATCCGTATATCAGTAGAGAGAGATGGTTAGTAACTCTTAGTGACCAAAAAAATAAATCCGTATATCAATAGAGAGATGGCCAATAAGAAGAAAGAAAGGAGAAAGTACAATAGGTAGGGGGTCAACTTCTTGTTTTGGCCAAATGGCAATTATAACTCAAGAGTATATTTGGTTGAAAGTTAATATCCCTAATCATAAATATTATTCCCCTTATTTCAATATAATTGTTTATTTTGATATTTTTTGATCTTCAATGCAATAATCTAATCATTGATCTTTAATGATATGTATTGAAAAAAAAAATATATAAAATCGTAGTCTTATTAAAATACTTCCTTTTTTATATTAGGCGTGGTCCAACCGATACTTTATTTATTGGTAATTAGGTGTAGTAATATGTACTTTTCTACTACTAACAAAGAAATTATTATTCGTAAAATTCAATCTTAAAGGCAACCTGGACCTTTCCTTTCTAAATGTACGAAATGAAAATTTTCAAATGTAACATGTAGACTAGCTAACTTTTAGCACATCAGTTTCAATAACAACTTGTGAAAACGAAATTACCCTTTGAAGTGCGGTCCTTTTTCATATCCTGCTTGAACGCGAGATGTTTGTGCATCGAACTGTCCTTTTTTTGTGAAGACGAAATTACATAAATCCGCACAATTACGGATTAAGTATCAAGTTTTGTAATCTAGCCACAAAAAAAAAGGTAACAAGTTTTGAAAATAATATTGCTCTTACAAATGAGAGCTGTAATTCATGAAAGATCCACCCAATGATTCAAAATCCGTTTTCAATTATGATTGCGATTTCGTTTACAATATAAAAAAGAAAAACAAGCTAATGCGAGAGGCGTGTTTTATATCATGATGAAAATGCAATTTGGTTAACTCAAATTTTTTTCTGATACTACCATTTCGTTACAAATCAACCATATTTTGAATCTATGAATCCCCCAAGCTAGCTAGCCATGTCGACAATTGTCGTGTTTTTGACCGGCCCACAACGCAAAGTACGCTGCCTGGTCCCCTCTCTAACCGTCAATTCTCAAAGAAATAGCTAATTCAATCTTGGGCATGTCGATAGAAGAATCATGATCATGGAGTGCTCCACTACAACCCCCAAAAAAAAAGTGGTTAACTGTTTTATTGATTGTTAGTTATTTTATTAATGATTAAATGTAATTCAGTAATATTCAGTGGTTAATTATTTAATTAATAATTTAAAGTAATTTGTTTGGTAAATGTAATTGTTGAAGTAACAAATTTATGTAAAATCACTAAAAAGAACATAATAGTTGGATATTTTTAGTAAATAAAAAGAAAGTTTTGTAATTTTTAATGCAGCTAATAAGTGGAGGTTCTTAAAAGCTATTTCAAGTAGCCTTTGCAAAATACTATAGAAACTTCTAACTAATACATCATCGATCTACTACTTTACAAAATATTTGTAATATTTATTCATTATATTTTGACCAGTATAAATCACTAACATCTACTTCAATATCTAATGTCAAATACAGCCTAATTCAAACTTATTATAGAGTCGATTTTTTATTAATTTTATTATAAAAAATATTCACCATTTCCGCCAATCAAATATTTAGGACAGTCAATGCTTATAAGTTACTACTAAGTTATTTCATGAGACATGCAAAATTATAATTAATGTCATTCACTCTTTTTTTTCGATAAGTAAATAATGCCCGAGGCTGAGAAGACATAACAAGAACAAAGAAGCTAACAACCATCCAAAACAAACAAAGACGAACAAAGAAAACTACGGAAATAAAATAGGTATAGAGCTAAAATTTCGAGTCGGGGTCCTCATGGGCGTAAGGAAATCTTCTTTCCGGGTTTTGGTCTATAGTGCAACTCTCCACCTGATCATTTGAAACAAATATGCTCTGTCAAAGTCTTGATGATCTAACACCATGTCGTTCCTTTTCATCAAGAGGCTCCAAGCTATTATATAGAAGGTTGTGATCCACATCTTCTTTTAAGCTATTGCATAGACGCTCCATGTCATTCACTCATTCCTCATCCATAAAATATAATCTTTCTTTTGTGGTGCAGGTGTCGCCTCATCATCCTTGATTTTAGCTTGGCCCCCCCAGAATGCTTTGTGTGATCGAACAACCCGTTTTCTAAGTCTATCTTACTGATAAATGCCTTATTATATGTCTTTTCTTTTTGTTGGAAAACATAAATTAATAAATGAATAAAATTAGCTAAAATTGATTTAGTAAATTGAAATAGATCAAAATGAATATTTTTTATTAAAGTGGGTTAAAGTAGGTTGCTTTTTTTATTTTTATTTTTTGTATAATGGATAAAAGCTAGTTAAAATAGTGAGAAGTGAGTTGAAGTCTGTTGAAATTTATTGAAGTAGATATTTTATATTGAAGTTTGTAAAGTAGGTTGAAGTTAGTTGAGGTTGATAAATTGAAATTTAGCAACGAAAACAACATGGAATACATTTGTTCTAAAATTAGTGTCTCTTGAGTAATTTTGATCAATAACTTTTATTATACATTTTAAATTTTCTGAAAAATATTTTACAAGAAACCTTGCTAATGATATTGATTATGTATTGTCAATTCATATTATTTGTGATAAATCAATGGGCCAAAATTTATCAAAATAAATGTAAATTTGGAGACAAAGAGAGTATATTCTATAACATGCTCATGGTAGTTCCAAGTTGTTCAATTTACAAATAATTGTTAGATTTATGAGCATTACTAATGGTGAGCCAGTTTTTTGATTCACCAGTGGAGGCCTACCTTTGTTACATCAGTTTGTGAGCCAATTTTTTAGTTCACAATTATATCTCTCTCCAATGTAAGACTCACGACTTTGGCTCACCAAATAAGATAATACTCATGGGCCCACTCTACAACACAAAACTTTCTTTTTAATATCCCAAAAAAGGAAAAACCAATTAAAATTTAAAAAAAATCCAAAATGTAAGAGAAACAAGGCGTGAGCCGGCTCAAGGCCACGCACCGGCCCACAAGCCGCTCGCCGTTGGAGTAGTGAGCCGCTTAGCTCTTGCACCGAGGCGGGTGAGCCAAAATTAACCTCCATTGTAGGTGCTCTAAGTAATTCGTCTTTTCTCATGAGCGTTATGATATAGGCTATGTTTGACAAACAGTTGTTGGTTATTAGTTGTTTGTAGGGTTGTTTAGGGTTCGCGTACCTAAACCAAAAGAGATTTCGGTTCAGGCACCCAAAATTTCAAGTCTGAAAAATGATGAACCATATCTGAATTGAACATTTCAGGGAGCCCAAAATGTTGGTTCGGATTTTCGGTTACCAATAAACCACTTTTTTCTATTTTTTTATTTCAGCTAATATATATTTTTTTGTATCCATAATATAATTATTGTTATTTATGTTATAAAGCATTGTCGTGTTGTGCCAAATTACACTTGATATTATTACACAATATTCAAATATGACACAATACCTTACTATCATTCACATTTACGGATCGAATAAAGTCTTCTAAATGGCCTAAACATCCAAATAACATGTTAACGGTCCCAAAATGCTTATGACATGATTTACAGAAAAACTGCAGCGGAAGACTTAATGATAGAAGGCGCTACCGCTGTCCTGATAAGAACAAAGCTCACTGAAACCATTTGATCTTGCAATTTATGTTCAAATCACAATATCTATTAGACTGAAACACTCAAAGAACAAAGTCCATAATATTTCAATTTCAATACAATCGACTTAATCATACCATTTGCTACCTCCACTCACACCACACAAGTATATTGAGCATAGACCCAAGTTGACCATGAGTTCGGTCCCAACATTCATAATATGCTGAATCCACTGTGAGCATCTGATAATTTTGAAAAGGGCTTGCTAAAAAAAGAACCATATAATACTCCATCACTTAAAATGGAAAACATGAAAACAATTCGAAAATATAAGTAAAAACTCAGTACATATATTCATGTACTGTAAAATGAGCATAGAAACACAGTTGATGGGTACTCGCTTTTTGCAATTCATTTAGTTCGCAATAACAATAAAAATGAAAGTAATATGAAATTGAATTGCTCATTATTATCTGGATGTGAATCATTTGCAATGATATGATCTATACATAGGTGTACACCTGCCAATCCGATCAAGAGTTGGCCTAAAGTCGCGCTGGTAAATGATGGGCTGATGTCGTATAGATGATAACTTACGGGGTCACAAGTTAAATGGCAAATCACTGCATAAACTGATTCATTGATAAACTCATTAAGAGTTGTAACTTGAAAAACATGTTTTGTTTTCTGAAGATACAGACAATGGACGTACCTTGAGTCTTTAAAAATATTATCTGACTTGATAAATATGTTCTGACTTGATGACACTTATGCATTATAGGAAACGATAACTAGGTCTCGACTTTGTTTCATAAATGTCATTGTAGGTATATGTAGTCAGTAAATGATCTTTACTCGCATAATTGAGTAAGTAAAAGTATGTATAATAGAAATTGAGTAATTAAATGGTATACATAACTTGGGTCTTTCAATATAACTTCAAAATTGAATTAATAAAAGTAATTAAATCTGATGTAAAGTAAATGAAAGTAAAATAGTCCACAATGAGATAAATGAGATTACAAAGAAAAAGGCATTGATTGTGGTAATTGAGCAGAGAGTGGTTGTGGCCTTTTCTGAAATAGGTTGCTGATATATGTTTATGACTTGCTGATGTATAATTTGGTTCAAGGTAATAACAAGTACACTAGATTAACTTGACAAATACATTTGATACATTCCGAAGTGAGTAAGTAATAAAGGATTGAGCCCAAGAGAAAATAGCATAAACTGCAATAACTTGGCCTGATAAATATGGTTTCTGAGTCACAACTCTCCCCACTTCTCATATTTCATTCATAAATCCATTAGATATAGAATTCCACCCGAAATGAATCATTGAACTTAATAGAAGCTATCAAGCTCACTACACTTGGTATTTTCTTTGTAAAATTTATAAATGATTCAAAGCTCATAAATAAGCTCCCAAATCGTATGCTTCTCTTCTTCTTTCTCATGAATCGAGCTAAAAGTTCCATGAAAGTCCATGAATATTGTTTTCCCCCTTAAATGATCTTATTTGGCCCAAAATAAACAAAATGATTGCATGATCAATCTAACTTAATCTTTATTATTGCTCTTTACACAATTATTCAAAATACTTTCAAAAACCCCCAAACTCAAAATACTCAACCAATAATTCATGAAATCTTATATAAAATTCGAAAATAATATGGACAATTTACAGTATAATTTTTTGAATTTTCTTCCAAGTATACACTGCACAAAAATTATAATAATAGTCCAATTTGCATCAAAGCATGTCAGATCACTTCAAAAATTCATAACTTTCACCCTAAACCTCAAATGGAGACCTAAAACCCAATATGAAAAGATTAAGAAGTTTTGAAAAACTTTTATTTGCAACACAAAATATGATTCCCACAATAGGGTTCCCAAAATAGGATTAAAATACAAGTGTGTCAGTTTTTGGTCCATTTTGCACAGTTTTGGTAAAGCGACCATAACTTACTTTTTCCACAGACCTCGGATTAAGGAGATTCAAAAGCCATTCAAAATCTAACACATCGAACTATCTATCCACCAAAAATCATAATTTTTCCGTGGGCCGATCATTACTAATTTAATCCTGAAGTCTGCCATGTTTTCTTGAAATTTTCAGCCGTCATTGTTTTCGCTTTTTGTTCATTTTTCACATAAATCCTCACTTGAAATTATTTCAAATCATCACAATCAGATATAGAAAGATCATTTAAGGCCTCATATACATAGCCCGTATCAAAATCACAACAAACAAAACAAGCAAGCTTGGATTCAACTTTCATGATTCAACTCATGTGATCATAGTTCCAATTCATCACCCACAACTTTAGACATCACTAAACTCAATAAAATTCCATAATAACCATCACTTGGTTCATATAAACATAAGCCATACTTAAACAATCAATAAAACTCAAAAAAAATCTATGGTTTGAGGTTAGGGTTACCTCACTTGGATGCTTGAATGAAAAAGTTGGGGTTGTGCTTGGGCAAGAGATGGGGCTACCGTGGCTAGGGGAGCGCCAGAAGTGGCGATGGGTGTCGGAAAACACCAGGGCAGCAGCTGGAGGGGGGTTGTGGGCTAGAGAAAGAAGGAAGAGAGAAAGAGAGAGATGTGTATGTGGTTGGGTTTGGTTGAAGTTGTCTTGTGATTATCTCTTATACTTGGCTTATATTCACCCTCCAAAAGAAACTTTTGCTAATTACTAATTAGGCATAAAGATAGTAATTAACAAAGTAAAATAAGTGGTAGCTTGTTGGGCCTAAATTGGGCTTATACTGTTCGGGCTTGAGAAGGAAAGTAAACCGTATGCGATTGAATTTTCGTAACTTGAAATTAAATTTTTGAAAGGTTATAAAAATAAAATTAAATAATAATAATAATAATAATAATAATAATAATAATAATAATAGTAATAGTAATTCTTAAACCATAATTATCGAGGCCTACTGTCGATTCACCCGATATTTAATCAATCAACGAAACTGAAATTTACAGTTAATGAAGCTTGAATTGCAAAATCGGACCCAAATGAAATATCTCCCAACCGCAATGATTAAATACGATAAATGAATGTGGAAAATTTTAAATAACATAATGAAATTCGTTCGGTAAATAAATTGGGTGTAATTGAATTAATAAATATGATTTGGTTAAATAAATAACCATGACCAATTAAATTAATGAACATGATTAAATAAATAAATAAATATGATTAATTAAATAAATAAATATAGGTTAGGGTCGAGTTATTACAATACAATACAAAGAAGTCAAAATATTTGTCTTTTTGGGGCTTGGGGATATTTGACTTGCAAGTCTTTAAAGAATGGAAATGGAAGCCTTGGAGCAACGGTAAGGTTGTCTCCGTGTGACCAAAAGGTCGCGGGTTCGAGCTGTGGAATCAGTCACTGACAAAGTCACGTTAGGTTGCCTATAATTCACTCATTGCTTGGGGTGCGGCCCTTTCCCGAACCCTGCGTGAACGCGGGATGTTTGTGCACCGGGCTGCCCTTTTTTTTAAGTCTTTAAAGAATGGAGAATTTTAAAAAATTCAAAAAA
>JACYFF010031958.1:6059572-6086584 GCA_017589665.1 Selenicereus undatus | reverse complement strand
TAATTTGTTAGTTGTTTGTATTAACTGTTAACTATGTGAATTAACTGTTTGTATTAGTTATTTGTAGAAAAACTATTTGGTGAAATTAGCTATTTTTGATAAAATTGTTAAACAAAAAAAAATATAATTCTCGAAAAAGCTCTTCCAAAAAGCTCATAAAATTATTTTTTTCAAATTAACTTTTGAGACCCAAAAAACTCTTCTATCAAATATCTAAATTAACTTTTTCACTAGATCGCAACTAATTTTTATCCAAAAAATTATTTTTTACAACAAAAAATCTATCTAAATAGTATTAAAATTGAGTGATAGCACAATATTAGGACATGTGTCTTCCATATCATCTGCCAAGTCATCAATTGTGATTATGTGTATTGCCTATTTAAACTGGTATTATTAAAAACTGTAAACTCCAAAATAAAAATAAATTTACTAATCTTAAATTTTTGTAAGAAACAATCTTTTCCTTTTTTAATATTACATTTAGTTACAAGATTTTGAATGTTTAGAAATGTTCTTTTCAATTTGTAAATATTACATTATTCAATTCCAAGAAGCTTAATGTTTGGAAGTTAAATTCATCAGTTACAAGATTTACACATCCACATTTTAAATTCATCAGTTTCTTGCTTTGGCTCTTGGATTCTCACTTGCATGTGTATTAAATTCATAACCAAAGCACGTACATATGAACTGAAATTAATGTAGTGTCTCTCTTTACATTTTAAATACTATATATTGGGAGAAAAAAACGTTCAATTTACCATCTAAAGAATCTGAATATTTTATTTAGAAATAATTCACACTCTTTGTCTATCACTAATCGGGGGGAAAAAAAGTTCAATTAAATTACAATAATTGTCACAACTGAAAACATTCAATTCAATAATTGAGCTTCGTAGATTCACCTCACACCCCCTTTTTAAAACACATGGGCATAATTGTTGTACAGATTATTCATATTCTCTGCACTATGTCTTTCTCAATTACTCTCAATTATTCTCCTCATTAATGCTTTCTCAATTACTACTGTCAATTACTCCTCTCTCATTATCAAAAACCAAGACATAGTGTAGGGTGTTTGACTAAGACCCATTTGAAGGATATAAGGCTTTCATCATGCCTCTATAAATGTAGTACTTAAATTTCATTTATATATTATTTTAAAAATTGACCATGCCATATATTTTTCCTCTCATTAAATATTACAACTATAAATATATACTATGCGAACAAAGTATCTCATCCTGGTTTTACTCTATCCCCCATATTTGTACTCTGACCTCCAGATTTATTTATTTCCTGAGTTTATTATACACTATGGATGCACCATGGTAAATGATCAATATATTAACTTTCCCTATGTTTCTTTTCTCGATAAAAAAGGTCATGTACTAATTGTTGCTATTTTCCCACTACATGCTCCAAATTTGGCAGTTCACATTATGAACAGCCGAAACAACCAATAGCCTATCTCATATTTAGCCAAGGTAACTTCTGACAAAGATGATTCGGTGATAAAGGTTCGGATATCGAGATTATGGGCTGTACATATTGTCACATAGAAGGGGAGAGAGCTAGGGTTATGTTTACTGCCCCCACATAACCCCTACATAACCCCTACATACCAAGTGTCACATAAAGTAATCATAGCACATTAATTTCATTACATAAAGTGGCATGTCAACATGAACAGTTTAAGATATGATCCAACTTCAAGAATTAACCCCGATCCCCCCCCCAAACTTGTAATGCATTGACCAATACAATGATGCTTTTCGTTTGTCTGAGTATAATTAATCTACAATAGTTTGTAACGTATGCTTTGATTGCTGACTATAATTATTACAATACTTAACTATTTACTTTAACTTAATTAATTTCATTTGTTGTGATGACTTTATAGCTCTTATCCATAAGCATGTTTTGCTTAATAAGTAAATAAATACAGTGGATTGCTAAAGCTTTTCCTTCCTCAACCCCCCAAAAAAGAAGTACATATATGAAGGAATATTCATCCTTCCATTGACAATTTGTCTTTGGGTGTTTAAAAGGTGTAATCTTAATTCTAATATTGATATTTGTTTCTTATTGTTGGATAATTCGCTCAATTCATGTATAGTATCCCCCCCCCCAATTTTCATATATTGGTTGTTTTGAGTAGTGGGTGAAGACAACCTTATCAATATATTGTCGTTTATGGGAGATTTTTTTCTTTTAACGACAAAGAGTGATACCATACTAATAGTAAGCCATCTTTCTTTTTTATTTATCTCAAATGCAGCGCATAATGATATTTGAGTTCTTTCATACTGTTTATATATGTACAAATGGTGTATTCATACGTACCTATGTAAGTAGTTGCTATTTTTCTAAAAAAAAAATAAATACGTTGTGTCCCAAATTTATAGGTGTGTTAGCTATTTAATTTTGTGTTACATAGCTTTAACATTGAAAAACACATTAGTTAGCCTTAACTTTTTTTTGTTGAAGATGAAACACTATAAAAGTAATGGAAAGTCTTAAAGATGTTGGAAGAATCCGGAGGATGGGGTTATTGAAAATTTTGAATTATTTATATTTCATTGTTAAGTAGGCCTTTAATTGTTGAATGGTTATTTTTTTCTTGTCATCGTTGGTTGTTGCCTTTCCTGTGTTGTGGTAAGAAGAGTTTCAAATAATATGAAAATATATATTTCATACTTACAGAAGTTGAATTCTAAAAATCATAAAATTGTACTATTAAAGGTCGGTATCAATATTATGGAATTTTTTTTTTTTGATAGATATCACGGAATATTTTTGAAGTAAAGCTATCTTATATATCAACCCAAAAAAAATTATTGATTGATGAAAATGTATCATTTAGTTAATTATAATTATATTTTAACCAATCATATTTTTTGAGTTGAGACATATTTCAAGCTAACTGTGGAGATAAACTTATTATTGAGGTTTAAGACCCAACCCTTTGTTATGGGCAATTAATTGCACACAAATGATATATACTAAATAGTCCCCCCTATAAATATATAGTATTCTATAGTTAAATGGAAAGATACTCAACAAAGAAAAAATAGCATTGTTTTTTTTTGTTCTTTTTTTGATTTATTAATTATCTTAAATGAAACTAAGCTAAATTATGCAACACATGGATATAGTACTAGTAAAAAACTATTTATCAAATAACTTAATAAGCTAGCGAGTGACGCATGGAGAATCAAACGTACACATTAACATAAAATTCTGGAGGATGTAGTGAACGGCGAAGTGATGATGAGCGATCCGAGGCAACAAAAGCACCGCCAAAACCTACTTGGATTTCCAAAGCATCTCTCTGAAGTCTGATGTCATGAAAGTGGCAACTGACATGTGTGAGTTCTGACACTGAATGCTTCTGCTTTCTTCCTGTACTCGGTTACACTGAGTACTGACTGTACTGCCCACCAGTCACTACACACTGCCATATATATGCTCTGCTCTACGTCTTCTCCTGTCCTTTTTCACGTTCCCTTTCTCGCATCCTAGTTTCAAAGCCTATACTACAGTTAGGGCATATTTTTTTCATAGATAAATTAAAGTAGGTAAAATAATAACGTAGATTAAAATAAATTAAAGTAAATTAAAGTAAATTAAAATAAATAGAATTTTTTTATGTGATAAATTAAATTTAGTTAAAATAGCAGAAGTGGATTGAAATAGATTGAAATAGGCTGCAGTGGATTGAGGTTGATATTTTGGAATTTACCAACGAAAAGAACAGGGTTTTAAGAGCATATACTCTCAGAAGAAACATCAACAAATAAATATTAAAAAATAAAATATATGACAAATATACCTGAAAAAATATATATAAATAAAATTAAGATCACGTACTCTCGGATATACCTGATAATTTGTCATCCTACTTGTGGTTGCTGATGTTTTCATTTATAATTATTTGTTTGGATTGTTAATGAAAATTACATATGGACCAAATGTCTTCTTCTCTTGTGTCTTACATCTTACATAAAGTTGTATACGTACATCATTTAGATGTTGATGTTCTCATTTAGAGTTTGTGGTCGTTGTAACTACTTTCTTATAATAGTACAATCGAGTTCCACTAATTAAGTAAATGAGTAAGTATCTGAGCACTTTGAATTATACTTAATGTTATGTATCATAGGAAAATCAAACAAAGCATTATGTTATATTGCTAGAATTTTTCTTTTTTGAGTGTCTTATCGTATCTCATATTTCATATTGAAATGCATTTAGTGACGGCGGGAGCATGGTGTCAGTGATGTCAACTAATGTCCCTTCCTCAAAAAAAAAAAAAAAAAACAACAGTATGTGGCAAAACTAAAACAGTTAGGTTAAATAAATAATACTTGTGGCAAGAAATTACTTGGACATGTAGTTGCCCAGGTGGTATGGTGCTCGTGTTTCTTCAATTGGTTACAAGTGGCAAGAAGCTTGCTGAAGTTTTTTGTTTTCGATTTTCTAAAATTTTATTTTTCACACATTGCCCGTATTTTTCACACCTCATCAAGGTGTATAGATATTGCAAAAAGATTGCCTTTTAATTGACCTCAATAGTTCAATTTGTTACTTAATCCTCTAATTTCAGGTTAATTTGCTATTTTAATTTTAATTTATGAGCATAATTTGCTAAGTTCGATTCTAAAATTATTCAATTTATTGGTTAATTTGAATTTCAATTCAAAACGTATAAACATTTCAAAAAAAATAAGTAAGAAATTATCATTTCCTTCAAGCTATAAATCCAAAAACTTACCATTGAATAAAGAATATAGGAACGATGTCACTCAACTGCAACAACCAACTCAGTTCAGACCCCTCTTCTTCAAATTCCTGACTTCACCACTAAATGCATTTAGTACATAAGAATCAAACTAGGGGAAACAAAAAAATGGATTAAGAGAAACATCAAAAACTTCTCAAACTTCTACTACGTGGGAATCAAACCAATATCTTCTATGTATTAAAAAAATAAATAAATTAAGATTTGTATCAATCTAGTTTATATATCGACGAGCAATTATATGTCTCGCTTACAATGTAACCCTTCTCTCAAAGCTAACTCTTTTGCTAGTGCCTATTTGTATTGCGTTGATCAAGAGGACAAATGTGTTGTTAAAAACAAAAAGGTGCTGAATTAATGCCTGAAAGGTGAGAATGGTGAGAGTTTCCCATGTGGCCCTTCGCCCCTCCTTTCCCCTTGAATTTGCTTTTGGATTTTGCATCCTTACAGTTAAATTATTAGGTAATAACAGCGTGTGTTCTTATATTTTATCTATATATATTTTTTGAGTATATTTATTATATATATTTTTTTTAATATTTATTGTTAATGTATTTTTTAGAAATATGTGCTTCTAAATATATGATATAGACTTTACTCGTATTTTTACATTAATGAAAGAAAATAGAAAAGACAACCCCATATGCAATTGTTAGTGCAATTGAATAGGATAATAATTGCATTACAATGTTTGGTTACAAAGTTTTTATAATTGTAATCGGATGAATTTATTTACAAATAATATTTATTTTACACGTGGCATGAAGTATTTACAATTCAGTTCGCATTTTATTTTGCCTACTTTAATTATTTGTAATTTTGTTGATGATTAGCATCTAATATCTTATCATCATGATTGTGATGCATCATATGAGACTTTGCTCTATTCCTTCTAAATTATAATAGTATAATATTATTCGAGATTAGCAAGTAGAGGGAGATGGTGATGACGATGATGATGTCTTTGAGAGAGAAAGAGAGAGATGATGCGTAGAACATGCAAAAGTGCTTGTAGTTACAATAATATGATCATATTTTGGGTTAAACTTTATCTAATTTGGAGAGGAGAGAGAAGGGGGTGAGGGAGTTCAAGCCTTTAAAAATGTGGTAGTGTAATACTAAGAGACGAGAAGTAGGAGAGACAATGGATAGAAGAGAGAGAAAGTATTCAAACATAGTAGCTTATGATTGGATAAACTTTAATTAAAAGGTATGCAATTACAATAGTTTAGGAAAAGCCAAATAACTGTATTTGCATAGATCGAGGTAAATGTAATTACAATACATCTTGATTTCATCCCTTAATAATAGGGGTGTTCATTGGTCCAAGATCGGACCAAAGACCGAAGAAGGCGCTGTGGGCGGACCGAAGACCGGACCGAACACTTGTCGGTCCTGGACCGGACCGAACCGATTAGGGACCGAACACACATTGTTTAATCAGAACACATATTTGTTGCTCAAAAACCCTCCGTAAGAAGAAGATAAAAGGAGGAGAGATTACAGCGAAGATTCGAGGGATTTGTAGGGAAGTGGAAGAGGCAAACATGGCTTGCGTCGACGAGACCTAGCCCGGCCAAATTGGTAGTAGAAACTCGAAAGTTTTGTGATGAAGGAGGAACTTCAAATTCTCGTTGTCGTCTTCACTTCACGGCTCCAAAGCCAGAGAGATGCGATTCAGGGGCAAGGACTGGAGAGGGTTGCCGGTCGCGGTTTGCCAATTGCCAACGCCGAGACTCGAGACTTCGAGAGGGAGGCCAGTCGAGTGAGTGGCTGTCGGAAAACGGCTGACAGAGTGACAGGGACGACCGACCGAGAGGGAGGTTTGAGATTGAGAGTGAGTGGGGAGAGGCGACTGGAGAGAGGGAGACTGGAGAGGGTCGACTGGTCGAGACTCGAGCAGGGGTGCAGGGAGCAGGACAACCGGCAAGGGGAAGGCAATTAGGCAAATGCAATTTAGATTCTCAAGTTTTAATTTTCAAAACTCAAAACTCAAAAGTTAAAACAAAAAAAAAACCCTACCCAGACCGGTCCACCGGTCCGGACCGGGACCGAACCGAAGACTGAAACTGGCAATAGACAGGACCGTGGACCGGACCGATTACGCACGGTCCAGTCCAGGCCAGCCTGGTCTTCTGTCCAGTCCCGGTCCAGACCGCACAATGAACAACCCTACTTAATAATAACCAAATGTGATAATGAAATCGTCATTATCATTTTAATTGTATTAGTACTTTGATTACATAAAATCAAACGAGTCATTATAGTTTATTATGTTAATCATCCCAGGGAGTAACCAAGTTTTATACCACCAGACTTGAGTTTACTATGTTGAAACTCAAAACATGAAATACAGATATCAGACTATTTGCCATCACTTTTTTTTTTTTTTTTGGTTCTTGTTTTCTGGGATCATAAAATGTAGCAGTAATTAATATGTTTTTTTCACAGGAATTCCTCCAGCTAGGAGGCAATAATAAGACAAATATAATATAATAATCGACACCAAAAAGGAAAGTGGGGTAGAGTTTTTTTCTTTCTTTTTGAAAAAAAGCATCCACTAACCTACGATAATAAAATAGACCATTATCTTCTTTACACAGCTAGACCGAACCATTTTCCGGCGGGGATGAACCGGAACTCGACCCCTCGCCGGCGGCGGCGGAACCAAACAGCGCTAGAATCTCTCTCAAGACACGTGCCTGCATCTCAAGAGCCGGAATATAATCCGTAGCCTCCTCCAAGATCACCGGCAATGGCTCCTTCCGGCAACCGGGAACCAACCGGCCAAGCGTCTTCACTTTCCGCTGCACAGCCGCTAAGTTCTTCCCCTTAAGCTTCAGTATCTCCACCCTCGGCTTCCTCGGTGACCGCCTATCGCCGGTTGCTCTGGCTCTCTGTCTCCTCAGCTTCTTGTTCATGAATTTAAGCCGTAGTCGGCCGGTGAGAATTGCTCTGCTCCAGCGCGTCCGCCCACGCGCCGCCATGGCTAACGCCCTGTCCGCCGCCTCCCTGACTGCGCGGCCGCGGCGAGGGGGCGCCGGTGAGGAGGAAGAAGAGGTGAGGCGCATGTGGCGGAGAGTTTGGAGGAACTTGGAAGAGTAGAGTTGTCGAGTGGTTTCGGAATTCCACGAGATTTTGCTGGGTTGAGAAATGTTGTTGTTAGGATCAGGGTTTTGAGAGGAGAGAGATTGTGATTGTTGAGTTTTCATCTTCTTCTTCCGCCTCCTTGATTGAGATTCTCTCGCTCTGGTTGAGCTGCTTGATACTGGATTCGCTATCAATGGTGGCGATACTGATGACGACTCCTCCATTTTTGCAAAATCGAAGAAAAATTAGCCAATAGGATTCAACAATCGAATGACTAGAATCAATCCGACTGTAGAAACAGCCTAATCTCTGATTCTCTTTCGATCAGACCTGCAAAAAGAGGGAGGAAAGAGAGAGACAGAGGAGAAAAAGGTTCGTTAGGATATTCGTATAGGCAAGATACTAGTGTTGTCAGAATCAAATTACGTCAACAAATGCGGTTTCGAGACGGATTCGATGATCAATAAACCACGATTAACGAGAAATTCAGATAACAAACAGATTTCAGAGCGTTCAGATAGCGATGATCATCAAGAAATAGCAGAATTAAATGAATGAAACAATAACTCGAGAGAACGCGATTTTCATACTGATTAGATCATCAAAAACGCAGAATTGATAACCAAAATCTGCACAATTATACAAATACTAAACCAATTTTCATCAAAAAACACATGAATTGAGAATTCTCAGTTGAATTGAAGAATTAACGAGAAGATTCACGGAATCAGTTACCTGTTGCAACAGAAGATGACGAGCGAATGCAAGAGCAGCTAACGCAAGAATGATGAATGAAGAGCAGCACTTAGACGTGCCGGAGGAGGAGAGAGAAAACAGAGGGGGAGAGAGAGAGAGAGAGAGGGAGGGAGGGAGGGAGAGAGGAAGTGTTAATGAATGAACGGTAGTTGGAGTGGAGGCGTGCTTTTCAAAGCAAAGCAAAGCAAAGGCAAATGAAATAGGAATGCATGTGCGAGCAACGAGAGAAGAGAAAGGCAGTGAAAGCAACGCATATGGGGAGTCCCCGTCATTTTTATTGTGCACATTGGAGTGTATGTTCAATGGTGATGCCAAGCACCAACAATTTCATACCATTTACTATTTTCAAATTCATTTTTTGTAACTAATTTTCTTTTCCACTGTGTTTTTTTTTTTTGCAAAATAATAAATATGTTGCTGTAAGACACTTAAAAAGTATCTTGTTTTCATTTAAAATATATATTATTACATATTAAATCGAAAAAAATGATATGATTGAATGGCGGAAGGATGTCAAAACTTACAAATTATGTAAAATTATCCTTATATATATATATATATATATATATATATATATATATATATAATTTTTCTCATTTACAGAATTACACACATAATATACATTTGCGAATGGAGTTGATTCGGATAGGGTCGTAATTTTTATTTGTTGGCATAGCCGACGAATATTAGCGTTTTACAACTCATTATAAGCTGTAATTATTAAAAACTTGGTGATTTTAAATCATAAAATACATTAATTTAAGTTAAGGCAAGACATTTAAAAGTATTTTGCGATAAGACATGTATCATCACCCCTTTTTTTTTAAAAAAAAAGAAAGATGATCTTCCCCTTAAACGAGGTAGCTTTATCTATATATGAGTTTTTACTAATAGAGATAGATTTTTGTACTACAAGATTGAATGATATGAATTTTCTCTAAACTCCATTTTACATCTCATGAACATCTATACTATTGTAACTAAAGAGTAACTAGACCATGTCCTACAGTTCAATATTTGCAAACTGTTGTTTCAACAGACTTGTTATTAATCTACTGTTAAATAGCTAGTAGGATTACAATTTACGACACCATGTTCATGCAGTATGGCAATAATTTCAAGCTAAGCTTCAAATTTAGTGTAATTAAGTTGGTACATTGACATGGATTATACTTGGTGCATGATTTAGATCTTGCCATGATACGTCGTGAATTGACTATAAACAGGACAACCTGGTGCACAAGTATTCCACGTTCACGCAGGGTTCGGAATATGACCGCAATTGACTATAAACAGGGATTACAAAAATAACAGTATTTTTTCAATTGTTTAATAGTATTTTAAACATGATTTAACAAACGGTATAGAACACTAAAGAGAGAGAGCCGAGGTGGAGCGTACCTTGCGACAAGAGTTGCCTCTTCCAATGGCGACCGACAAAATGTTTACTCGGATTTGCCCTCGGAAAGAGGCCTTCGATGCTTTGTTTAGTATATGTGAGATACTTAATCCTGCATGCAATAATGGAAGGAGAGGGCCAAAAGTAAGGTAAAGGAGGGGAAATGAGGAGTTTGAGAGACTGGGTGGGGGGCGCCCGGTGTTGAGTCTCGTCATCCTCTATGTTAATCCGTGTGTTAGCTTCGTGGCTAAGCTTCTTCCCCCATCATTTGGGATGCATCATGCTCCTTTTAAGTAAGGATACCCTAATGTAAGGGGATGGTTATTCAGCCTTAGGAAATGTTCTTTTTAATTTATAATAAGTGTTTATTAATATTTATTGTTGAAATATACTGAATATCTTGAAAATTACAGAAGCATACTTAAACATACTTAAACATGCTTAATGGTTGAAAAACATATAAATAGAATTTTTTTAATAAATATTTAATAGTGTTGAATTATGCTAAATTTACTGAATGTGAATGTTAATGATAAGTACTTATGATAAGTTGAAAAGAACAACATGTTTTTCAACTCGTAAAAAGCAATTATTGTTGTTTATTCTTGAAACATGCTTAATCATGCTGAAACATGTTAAAATATGCTAAACAATTGAAGAAAATATAACTAAGTATTTTTAATAAATATTTAATAATGCTGAATTATGCTGAATCATATTATTATGCTAAAATGTATTTAAATCATATTATTATGCTAAAATGTACTAAATACTTATGATAAATATTTATCACAAGTGAAAAAGAACATGACCTGAGTCTTCCCGTTGGGGGCTTACTGCTAGATTGTTTCAATCACCAAGGGACAGATTGGCTATCCAGGCTAATGGTCATGTAGTGGGCTAGACCAAGGGTCGTACATAAACAAGATGTAACTTTTTGATCAGATGCATATAGTTATGTTTTGTTGTAAATACTTTAAAATGTTTTGTAGATTTTGAGATATTCAATAAATTGTTGCGGGACATATCATTATAAATTTGCTTAAAAAAACACTTTGTTTATAGAACACGATTCTTGTTAGTCAATTATCTTCTTGAGAATAATGAATTATTTACGTGACAATAATATGATAATAACTTTATATTTAGAGCATGTTCTTTTCGTGGGTAACTTGGGATGGGTTAAAGAATGAAGTGTGTTAAAGTAGGTTAAAATGAGTCAGATTTTTTTATGTGATAAATTGAATTTAATCAAAATAATGAAAGTGGACTGAAGTAGGTTGAAGTTAGTTAAATTGAATTGAGGTTGCTATTTTGAAATTTACACATGAAAAACACCGGCCCTTAATGTTTCATTTGGATCAAAGGTGCCCAACAACCATACATGTACGTTCATAAAGGGAAAAAAAGTTACATTACAAAAATTAAGTAAAGTGACAGTAATTATTTAGGCAAATTTGAGCAAACCCTCGTGATTTGCAAGTTGACAAGCATGCATTTTTGGTTAAAACGACTTGATTAAAAGCTTCAAATGATGATACAAAACCAACCCTAATCTAATCAGCCATGCATGCTCATCTATCTTGATTGATTTCTCAACAGTAATTCTCATGTTCAATGGCTAATTGACTACTTGGAGATTTGTTCACCAATCTTCAACTCAAAGATAAATAAGTGGTGATGAATATGATGAGTACGTCGTGGTGTCTTCGACTAATTAGCATAGCATCACTTCGACAAGACTTGTGAAAATTTACCTTGTCTCTCTTCGCATTCACTTCTCACCGCTTTGACAGAAAAACACTTTCAATCCCCCTTTTCTGGGTAAAATCATAGTGACATTTTCAAATTTGACGTGGCACGTTGCTGAGCCACGCATATGTCGGGTGAAGGAGATATTCAAATGTTTTTAACTCATGGTGACATGGCATACGATATATTGAGAAAATTATGAAAAAAATGTCGATGTTTTGGCTAAAACCCATGGTGACATGGCACATGTTATATGTAACATGTACATTATATTTTGGGCATATTGTTTATTTATTTAACATAGATTAATCAATATTTTTCTTCATCTTGATATGTTATGATCAAATATACCTCCAAAAAACAAAAAGAAACGAATTTTTTAGGGCCAAAATTTCCATCTAAGATAGGAGTATTACGAAATCGAAATCAGAATTGAAACCGACAGTTTCGATTCTAATTCCCAAAATTAGGAACCAATCTAACCTATTTCGATTCCCGAATTTTAAAACAAGTACCAAAAATTGCTCACCCCATAGTAATTTTTTTTTATCATTTTCATTATGATAGATGTCGATTTTTCAATTAATTATAAACTTAAAGCTATGAATACTATACTACATAGGATCGTTAAAATTCAACCTCTAGCTTATTTTATCATAAATTCTATGTGCTTGAATCATAACATCATACAATCACAGCACCATCTAAAATGGTCAAAGTTACCAATGACATTTTTCTTCCTCTTCAAGCCCTACACTAGCAAATAGCACCAACCTAGAGTTAAGCCACACTTGGGCGTTGCCTTTTACTGTAGGACCCAGTGGATTTTACATAGTTTAATTAATTTCAATGCAATGATTAATGAGATTGATTTTACTGTGGATTAAAAGGGCAAAAAAAAAAAAACCCTATAGTGAAAGGGTGCCATGTGGCTTGTCTCCTTATTGCAACTTTATATCCTTTCATTTGGACCTCCCTTATTAGAAAGCTAACAAAACTTATTTTATCTTTTAGAGATGCATAAAAGAATATTAAATGGCATTATTACCTGTCACACCAATTGTAAACAATCTGGAAAGTGTTTATTTACAGAAGTTGCCAGCTGCTGCCTCACTTAATCACTTGTTAAATCTGCTGTCAATGATAATTAACGGCAAAATCAAAAAATTTAATTAAGGAAATAGAACTCAAGTTGTAGGACTAAACATAATGAACTTTTTTGCTAAAGAAATTAAGTTTTTTACCAAATATTTAAATAAAGGGGCCACAGTTTTTTTCATGATGGTACCTTCTCTAATTAGTGCGAATAAATTTCTTTACCTTTTTTTTCTCGTTTAGATAAGGTAAAAATTTTAGCATAGAAAAGACTAGTCAAAACTAACATTGAACTTAATTCATTACTAATGCACAAACTTTATTGAAAAAAGGATCCAGCACGTTCAAACTAATTTAATAGTTCAAAACAATGATTAATTTCTACTCTCTAAAAGATGCTAAAGTGGATATAGTTGTAAAACACTATGATTCAAATTAAAAACATCATACAATAACAACAACAAACTCTCAGTGTGGGTCCCGCTTTCACGGGGTCTGGGAAGATCCAGCTGCAGACAACCTTACCTCTACCGGTATTGCTACCCATAGAGAGGTTGATTCCATAAGACCCACAAAAACAGTTTTGTGAAAAAAATTTATAGAGAAAACGATTGTAAAACCATTTACCAAGTAAGAGAAAGAGGAAGAGAAAAGGTTCTGGATAGTAAATAAAGAAGGAGCGGAGACATACCTCAACAAACCAAGGACGCTTGTTAGATTTATAAAAACCTGTTATTATACAGTGGAGTATCTAATGAAGGTTAAATCTCTGCTCTACACTTGTTAGATTTATAAAAACCTTATGATTCATGTTATCCTATTAATAGGGATTAATAAAGAGTTAAATATATGTAACTCTATTTGTTTTTACCTCGCATTATCGTATCTATATAAATATATCTAAAATTGAGTAATTTCATATGCTTTTGCTAAGTGTATTAATGGTTAGGATATTAACTATGTATAGGTCATCTTGACATTTAACTTGCATATAGTTCTCTTCTTTTTATGCACTGCGGGGATTTACTGAGAAATTGAAGAAGTGATACATTCATAAACCTAACAAAATTAACAAATAATAAAATTGTTTTAACTAATATAAAAACCTCAACAATGAAAACAGCATCTTACATTAAGTGTTTATAATTCTGAATATTAACATACTGTCTAGGTCAACCCTTGCACCGCAAAAACAATAATTCTAGTAATACAAATTTTTGAGTGAGACCCTCTTATGTATGAATTATTATAAGGCGGATTCCTTCAAAAATACCTTATGTGAGACTGCTTACCACTCAAGTTCAAGAAGCCATATTTCCGAAAGAAGAGCTTTCGTATGGTAACAAGCTTGGCTTCGATCTTTGCAGACGGCCCTTCCTTTTCAGTTGTTGGGAAGAGGGGTCAGAATACTTGAAAGGGCCACCACTAGACTAGAGAGGAAGGAGCGAGATTCAATTCTAAAGTTTAATGTACTTTAAAATTCAAATTTTAACCAGTAGATCACTACTTTTATTGGGTGAATCTTAGTACGTATTTTTAATAGAGATAACAATTTTTTAAATTGAGAATCAAACTAGAGGTGAAACTCAATTTTCGTATCTGTGTTTGGTTAGGATTAGAGTTAAGAAAGTCTAATCCGACATGATATCCCAAATCGAAGCCAACCCAAAATTACTAAAAGAAACCCGAATCCAACACGAACCGAACCGATTTCGACCTAAAGTCAATATGATTTCACCGTCTAGCTTAAAACATGTTATTTTTCAATTTTGAGTATCTAAACTATTTACAAGGCTACCACGAAATTAATTCATTCTTTAAATAAATCAATCCGAACCAACCCATTATCCAACTCTAGTTAGAGAATATGATGAAACAGGTCCCCTATCTAATTTTGGTTTCCATTCCCATCGATGTGATTTCGTTGTGGGAGTAGGGCCCTCTTACCCTGATCTTAATCTTTCTAATATAAGGCTCTAAATAATCCACTAATCCCTGCTACTATTGTTAAAATTAAAAGCAAAAGAGAACGGCCATATGCCCAATAGCAGTTTTCAATTTTCCATATCTATCTTTATTTATTAGCATAATCCACCGGCAATCAACCCCCCCCCCCCCCAAAAAAAAAGGGAAGTGGGTGCCGATATGAAGTTGTGTCTCCTGAGTACTAACTTCGGAGTGACGTACAAACATGATACTCAAAAGTCATAATAATTATAAGAATACATATATAATAAAAACTATAATATTTTAGAAATGGATTTAGTTTTTATAACAAAAGATTGTTACAAATTAGAAATTTAAAAAGAATATAGGCTTAGCAAATCTGACTTATTGTTCAAAATTCAAATTGACCTTATTTTTTAATTTTTTTTTCTAACTGTAAACTGTAGATAATAGTACATTCATAATAAATTTTATTTTTCAACTGCATTTATAATCAAATCAGTAATGTGATCAATCCACACCAATGCAGATAAAATTTAAAATCAATTATTAGTTTTCATTTTTGAAGACTTTGCAAATTAAACAAACAGACTTTTATAAAGATCAATCCTTGCATACTAGTGACCCCATTTTTTATTCCAGACCACACATATAATCATTTAATTAACTATCTGCTCAAATTTAATTGAAGATTAGGTAGGAGGTATGGGTGGAGGAGTGGGGTGAGCATTAGCTGGCACATGCGTTAGAGGTTCTAAAATAAGATGCTTCCATGCAAGTAACAACAAAATTTCACCTTTTGGAAATTATTATGATATGTAACCAACCTAACCATCTTTTATCTCGCATATTAGGGGCATCATATATTCATATCCACCCATAGTTAAAAATGACGATGGGTCAGGATATAGATTGGGTCCATCTGAGCTCAGATGCATTTAATTTTTTTGGACTTGAATCCAAATCCGCCCCATATTTGTTGAATCTGCAAAAATAGAACTCACACCCAAATCTATGGGTTTAGTGGTCCATGGATCCTAAACGAGTCTTGACTATTTTTCATATTAAAGATTTTTTTCCACATCTCAACACAAATTTCCACATTCGAAATACAAATAATCGAATTTAGAAGACATAATATTTAATAAAAAAAATTCTAGCAATATATACCATAACTAAATGTTCTCACTTATGTATTATACACCAAAAATGATATTTTAGTACAAATCACAAAGACAAAGCCCACAAACATAACATAATAGTTTTTTTCCTATGACCGGTACTAACAAAGTAACTTTAGGGTTTACTAATTTAGAGTTACTTTAGCCAATTACATTTGCGACTTCTTTCTTTAAAAAAAAATGAGTCTTGGGTTGGGTCTAGGTCTAAATTTTTCATACCCAACCCACATCCCTTGAATTCAAATCCGCCTAAAACCCATTAGATCTCATTTGATTGAACCCAAACTCCCTAATTTGGATCAAATCTAATGGGTCTAAATCAAATTCAGAATACACTGTCATTTCTACCCATAGCATTTTTTTCAATATGTATATCATACTCCTAGGAGCACATACTCTCAACAGCCACATCAACAAATATATATTAAAAATTAATATATGACAAATACACATGTAAAAAATATATACACATGAATAATTATAGTATGTGCTCCGGGAGCATATAAGAAGTTGCCATTTTTTTGGTGTTTTATGGAGTCATTTATACGTGGCTCTGCTCGAGAAGCAAACCTATAATCTAACCAGCCCCGCTCCCTAGTCCCTTCTTTTAATTAAAAGAAGAAATATTTTTTAAAGAAACAAAGTCACCACCAAGCCTGGCCTCCAAGAGGTTTTTGTTTATTTATTGATTTTTTTGGGTTGTTATTATTATATCATCATCATCATCATTATTATTTTTTTTTAACCCTCTTTTTAGCCTTTTTATGTTGTATAGTAAAAATAGTAAAATTTGTTCATGTTTTCTCCCCCTAACCCTCAGACCTTATTGCTAAGCGTGCTAATTGCTCCAATTACAACATAAGTTATACCCAACATAGATCTGACCTTAGCACGATTTGAGGCGATTCAGACATATGCAATCTTACTCCTTTAAACAAGGGGACATGGGATACACATGAAATAGAAAATCAAACCGTGAGGTTATTATGGTCCAAGCACCAAGCTTGTATTGTGATGCTTTCCCAGTGTCCTTATTGACACAAACAGGAAATTCAACTACTAAAACAGATGATCTAGCTACATCGGAGACGTTAAAATACAATTGAAAAATGTGTACTTCCTCTTTAGCATTTGAATAGAAAACTCATTCAGTTAAAACAAGCACTTCAATTGTCACCATCATGCTTGTGGTTGTACTAGTGGTGGAATCTTCAGACTCAGCTCAAACCTTCTTCAAATAACAGCAGCCCAAGGATCTAAAAACTAAATAATTTCACTTCCGTTTCATTAGATTAATTAAATCTATGCTAATCATGATTACTCACAGTAGGCATCAAGGCTTCTATAATCAATTCAGCAGCAGTTTTTGACTAGTGACCTTTGTCATGTAATAGCGCAATAATAACACTTACTGTTCCCTGATTCTCCTGCTATTAACACATTAATCCCTACTGGTTGTCATCATGATCACAGGGCGTTGTTTGCTTTCAGACTTACACAGATATGTAGCTCATTTAAGGAGCAAAACATAAAAGCAAGAACACGAGGGGATACCTGTGAACTTGTGTTCTGTTTTTCAGCTAGTATGTGTTGTTCTGCTTCTGCAAAATTTGGGGATTTAATCGTACTACTAAGTTCTCTGGAATTGCAAGGGAAGCGAAAACTTGGGTGCAGTTTTTCAACTTGGTACCTACACCACTCTTGCATATCCTGCACAATAAAAAGTAGTTCCAGTTAGTAACTAGAGCTCACTCGTAATGCTACAATTCACATGAACGAGAGGAAGCATTAACACTTTAGAGATCCAAAAGAAAAAGACGAATCTAAGATGGCTCTTGTGACTTAAAGACCAAAACTATCTGTCAGGCGTTGATTTCTTCAAAGCTCACTATTAGTCTGTTGAATAATTAGGGTTTAGGACGTACCTAAACTGGCGGAAACGAACGGATCTTTATGATGCCCTTTTTGCTCCACGATCTGAATCCGACGGCTACTAGAGTCCCGATAGTGTGACCACGACCCAAACCCGAGACACGATGGAATTAGGAGAAATGGGAGTTTAGGAATTTGCAGAAATGACTGAATCAATACTGTGTTGTGTATTTGCTTCTGTCAATAAGCTGGATTTATATAGATGACATATTTACTAAAAATAGTCAGTGCCACTTACTAAAAATGGCAACTAATTCATCTCAACTTTCCCCTTTTTTCTACTTGGTGACCGTTGCCACCAACATCTCCCACTCGGCCACTCAAGCCGTAACAATGTTTCCACAACATCGTTTTCTCTTCTAAACGTGTCATCCCAGGAATGAGATGTGCGACCAAAAAATAAGTAGTGATTTTGTTTAAGACACCATCAGTCTAACAAAAACACTTTCAAGGCAGACAATTCTCTAAACCATTCAAGACATCACCTGAGGCATACGCTGTCCCTTTATGCCTGTTGATATATCATGGTTATATTCCGAAATATAACCGCCCGGGCTGATGTGGTGAATATGCAATGGTTTTCCTCTAGCGACTCATGACATTACATTTCAATAAGATTACTTTCCTAATATGTTCCGCTGAGCTGCATAAATCCATAACTCTTGGAGTACGTATTAAAGTAGCAACATCTCATCGGGGATTCATGTCATAGCCCTAAGTCCAAGGAATTTGTTATATGAAACACCGATGTTTCAGGGATCACACAGTGACAAGGAAGAGAATCAGTTGTCACTCCACTAGGTCGACTTAAGCACACACAGTCATGGTATAACTCCCACTGAGGTGAGACTGTCACTATTTATACCATGCGAATTACAAGCTCAGTTCCTTCTCAGAACTGACTCGAGTTCCCCGGTTAACGTACTTAACATAATCAGGACACTCAAAATTCGGCTCTAGGCTTTGATATAAGGTTGTGTTATATCCGATTCACTCAAAATCTCATCTTAGACTTACTAAGGCGACTAATTCTCCACATCACTCGTACCACCGAAGGTACGATGATAGTCAATATCGCACACCTAGTGCCAATATGATCAAGTCTTACCCTACCCGCTACTTAAGCGTTAGGATTGATTATCCGTGTGACAAGATAATCAAAAAAGCCTAGTGACATTTAGATATGCCTAATCAAACAACCAGAGTAAAATAATGACCATTTTATACAAAATAAATGTTCATTACATACTTGTCCAAACCAAAAACAGGATATTCTAATTAACTAAACTCTACGGAGACCAAGACTCATCATATGAGTTTTGAACACATCTCTTGGAGTAGGTTTAGTTAATGGATCCGCTATCATCTTAACTGTAGATAAGTATTTTACAATAACTTCTTTCGACTTTATGGCGTCTCTTACAAAATGATAACGCCTTTTAATATGCTTGGCCTTCCTATGGAATTTAGGATCCTTAGCATATTGGATAGCAGCAGTATTGTCGCACCAAATTTCTACAGGATCATTAACTCGTGGAGTAAGACCAAGATCCTGGAGAAAACTCCTCAGCCAAATTGCCTCCTGAGTGGCGAGGCAACAAGCGACATATTCTGCTTCCATAGTCGATAGGGCTATGCAATCTTGCTTCTTGCTGCACCAAGATATGGCTCCCCCACCCAGGGTGAAGACATATCCAGAGGTGGACTTAGACTCATCTAAGTCTCCACCCAGTCAGCATCAGTGTACCCCCTCAATTTTAGGTCTCCTCATTGGTAGCAAAGTACCAAGTCAGCAGTTCCTCGAAGATAACGCATTATCCTCTTGACGGCTTGCCAATGAGCGTTCCCAGGGTTGCTTTGGTAACGACTTACCAAACCAACCGCGAAGCAAATGTCAGGCCGTGTACATAACATGGCATACATTAGGCTTCCGATTGCACTAGCATAAGGGACATTACTCATTTTTTGTTTTTCCTCATCTGTTGTTGGACACTGTTCTAGACTTAAGGTTAAGCCCTTGTCGATCGAAGTATCAATAGGTTTGGAATAATGCATCCGAAATCGTTCTAAGACTTTCTCAATATATGCCTTTTGACATAAACCGAGAAGTTTCCTAGAACGATCTCTGATTATTGCCACCCCTAGGACATACCTAGCTTCACCCATGTCCTTCATCTCAAAGACAGATGACAGCCACCGCTTGGTGGCATTGATCATCTCCAAGTCACTCCCAGCTAGTAGAATGTCATCGACATACAAAGTAAGAAACATAATTCCTACTTTTGTCTTCTTGACATATACGCAGTGGTCTTCTGAGACCATGGTTAAGCCAAACGCAATAATGGCTTCATGGAATCTGAAGTACCATGCTCTTGAAGACTGTTTGAGGACATATATGGATTTTCTAAGACGACAAACTTTGTCTTCTCGCCCTTTTGATACGAAACCAAAAGGTTGTACCATATATATCTCTTCCTCAAGGGACCCATTTAGGAAAGCAGTCTTCACATCCATCTGGAACAATTCTAAGTCTAGATGGGCAACTAGTGCTAGAAGTAGGCGAATAGAGGCTAATCTCACCACAGGAGAAAAGGTTTCCTTATAGTCTACTCCCTCAACTTGGGTGTAGCCTTTCGCCACTAATCGGGCTTTGAACTTATCAATTGACCCATCCGCCCGACGTTTTACCTTGAAAACCCACTTATTTCCAATGGCTTTACGTCCAGGAGGAAGGTTGACTAGATCCCATACTTCATTTCTAGCCATTGAGTCTAACTCATCCCTCATGGCATCCATCCATTCTTCCTTATTTGGTGAGTCAATAGCCTCTACATAAGAGGTTGGCTCTTCTATTTCCAAAGGCATGCAGAAGAAAACGTTCTCTTTGATTTGAAAAAACCGGCGAGGAACTCTTCCGCGCTCACTCCTTCGGGTTATGCTAGGACCTGGTTGCGTTGTCTGTTCAGGTTCCAACTCTTCTCTCCCCCTTTTTCTCCGAGGTACCAAACCTTGAGTAGGAGAAGTCCCTCGAGGCATAGAACCTCGAATAGGAGTGGTGTCACTCCCACTAACCCCTTGGGGTGTGGGTTGGTGAGTACGAGGACTATCCTCATTCCCGTTAACGGAGGGTTGAGGGTCGTCCTCGTTCTCGGGTTGGGCATCCTAAGCAGACAAGCTCCCTTCAGTAGGAATGGGTACACTCCCATTATCAGCAGGAATGGGTATATTCCCACTATCTCCAGCATCAGGAAAAAATTCCCTATCCTCGGTGATCTGGTTAGTATACATATCCTCCCCTTCACCGAGAGGTAGGTTTAGTTGTAACTCATACAACTGCAAGTCCTGTTTGACTTCACCAATAGTTGGGAACTCATCCTCAAGAAAGTCGACATTTCGGAAATCAATTTCCTTCATGCCGCCACTAGGATGTTCTCCGTACATCACATAACCTTTTGAATGTTCAGGGTATCTAATAAAGACCATCTTAGTGGCTCTTGGACCAAGTTTGCCATATCTATGAGTCGGGTTATGCACATAGCCTGCCGACCCCCATGGTCGTAAATGGTCCAAAAGAGGTTTCCGACTGTTCCATAACTCATATGGGGTAGTTGAAACGCTCTTACTGGGTACTCTGTTTAAGATGTAAGTTGCTGAAAGCAACGCATCACCCCAGAAGCTAATTGGGAGATTAGCTTGAGCCATCATTGACCTGACCATGTCAAGTAATGTACGATTCCTACGCTCGGCAACACCATTTTGTTGTGGAGTGTAAGGAATCGTAAGATATCTAACTATACCCTTTTCCTCACAAAAACTCTTGAACTTATCAGAGAGGTACTCCCGACCACGGTCGGTTCGAAGAGTTTTAACTCTTCGATCCAACTTAGTCTCTACCTCTAGTACGAAGCGTTTGAACACATCTAAAGCTTCATGACGATGTGATAACAGATAAACATATCCGTATCTAGAGTAATCGTCAATTAGAGTGAGGAAATAAATGGCACCATTACGTGCCTTTACATTCATAGGTCCGCAAATGTCGGAGTGAATGAGATCTAAGGCACCAAGCGCCCTAGAAGCCTTACCAAAAGGTTTCTTGGTTGCTTTTCCAGCTAAACAAGGTTCACATTTAGGTAGCCTAATTTTAGTAAGCGATCCTAATAAACCTTCTTTAGCTAGTCTAGTCATTCTTTCTTGACCAATATGGCCTAGTCTAGCATGCCAAACAACAGAATCATGGTCTGAATCAACAGATGACACAAAAACAGAAGACGTATTATTACTATAATACTCATCATCCAAGTCCAAAACAAGGAAATCGTCTACCAAAGATGCGTGGCCAAACAAATTGCCACTATAAAAAAATATCTAAACCGTCAATACAAGAAACAAACTAAAAACCTAATTTCATTAAAGAGACATAAGACGCTAAGGAACATCGGACTCCAGGCGCGTAGAGAATGTCGTGAAGAAGCAACGAATTCCCTCCACGTAATTTAAGCCGATACGTTCCGACTCTTAGAACGTCCTCTGCAGTGCCATTTCCAAGAGTCACAGTTTGTAACCCCACCGGACAAGGGTGAAAGTCTACAAACCCAACTCGATCTCGAACTACGTGCTTGCTTGCTCCCGAATCTACAATCCAATTAGAAAAGGATTTAGCAACGAATGCATGAGAACATACAAGTAGTTCAACAGTAGGAAATGAAGAAGGTACCTGAGCAGGCTCGGGACACTCCCGAGCAAAATGGCCCTTTTTCCTGCAATTATAGCACGTCACTCGTGCCATTTTATCCGTCACCTTGCCCTTGGCCTTTGATTGCTTCTTAGCAATACCGCCTCTAGGGCCAAGTTTCTTGGAGGGATGAAGACCCTTCTTCTTCCCTTGTCTGAACTGGTTGCCCTTAGGCCTGTCTACCCTGGCCACTAAAGCTACAGGGGGAGGAGCACAGGCCTTCAAACGCTCATCTTCCAGCTCAAGATGCTTGATGATGTCGGCGAAAGTTTTGATGCTCTCGTTGTGAGTCATCATGGAGATGAACGGTTTCCATTTTTCGTCTCCAGCGGGAAGTGCACGAAGCACATTTGTTCGCTGTTCGCGTTCGGAAATGTCCACACCAGCAGCTTTTAGGTCCCGCAGCATGGCCTGTAAAGTTCGCACATGCTCGGTTATACTTCGGTTCGAGTCTATCGTGTACGTCATCCACTTAAGATGCAACGCACGAAGCCTCGTTTCCGAAGTTTGACCATACCTGAAGTGAATGTTATCCCACATTTCCTTAGCAGTGGGATAATTTTTAAACTCACCGATAAGGTCGTTATGCATGCAAAAAAGCATAGTATAACGTGCCTTACGGTCCTTTTTACACCAATCTTGGTACGCAACCAAGCTGGTTTTATACTCATCAGTATGAGTAATATCCTTGTCGTCCTTGTCTCTAGTCAGGGGTGCTGACATTGGTTGGACCCATCCAACCTTTCATTGGTGGTCAACTCACCAATCATAGAAGTTTTAGAGGCCATATCTACAAAAAAAAATGGACATTAGGCACATCTTGTACGTAACCAAAGAAAACTCAAAATTAAAATTCATGTTATATGTTCGAAAATTTCGCTAAGCTCATAATCATCACATATTCCATGAATCCAAAAAATGAGATACTTTGATTACTAATATTTCACAAAAAGCACATTCTTATGAATACAATGTTTAGACACATTAACATTCCATAATCTATCATCACATAGACGTTTTTAGAACATAATATAAAACATATTTATTTACGTTTAAAGAACTAATCTCTTATATATAAATCGAACACATAGCGACATATATATATAAATACGTATCATTTTTTTTATGCCATAAACTCACATAACAAATATGAAACTCATTCATGGGTTAAAATATTTAACCAGGCATGTTTTGAATGATACAGTTAAGCAACCAAACTGCTCTACCCTAGGAAAATAAAATTAAAATAAACACATTATTATAATTCCCGAAGCTGAGCATGATTTTAAATTTTAAAACCAAATTTTAAAATTAAAACCATTGTAAAAAAAAGGACCCCCCCCCCCATTTTTAAAAGAAACCGAGACCCCCTCCTTGCCTTTTTTTCCCCCTTTTTTTTTATGCAATGTCAAAACAAAAAAAAAGGAAAAAAGGGAGGCCGATCCTTTTTATTTTTTAAAGAATATGGGTGTGGGGAAGGGGGAGGCCTTTTAGTGAGTGGGTCGGTTGGTTTTCCATTTCCTCTCACCTCTCCATACTCCTGCTTCTCCTTCTTCTTCCTTCCTCTCTGGCCCTTTACTTGCCGTTGTGCCGGCCGGCCGCCATGGACAGAACCAGGCGAGGCCATGGCCACGGCTGTCACGAGCACCTCGCCTGCGTCCCGTTTCTACCCTTCGACCCTTGATTTTCCTTGGTGCATGCCGGAAAAAGGCCAGGGAAGGCCCGACCGCCATGGATTCCGGGCACCAAGCCCGGTGTCCGCCGGCCAGCTAACCTCCCGGTCGTTTTCCGATGCCCCAAGACCCAAAAAAAACACCAAATGAGGAAAAATCCACCGCCTCCCCAAATCTGAAAAACCCCCTCGATCTCTCTTTCTGGTCGCCCACCTTACAAACTACCGGCACCATCACATAGATCGGCTGACGACGGTCACGTGGGTAGGTAACACGCGCGCAACGCGCCACTCAGGCGGTGACGCGTGTTGCCCACGCGCCGTCATGGGTGGTGGTTTGTGCGTTTTGTTGACTTCGGGCGACAAATCGGGGTCGTGGTAGGGCAAAGTGAAGAGGAAAGAGAGAAAACGTATCTCTCTCGGCGGCGCATGCAACCCACGCGCCACCCCTCTGGGGCGGTCTTGGCGGCGTTCTGATGGTATGACTATCACCACCCTTTTCCCCCCTTTCTTGGTTTTTTTTTGTGCTATATTTTCTTCTCAAAACAGTCGAGGGTCGGGGGGTGGCCGAAACTGGGTGTCTAAACTACGGCAGGAGGAAGAAAAAAAATGCATGAATTTAACATATAAATTAGGCATGCATTTCCTAATAACCGAGAGCAAAAAAAAAAAATCAATTCCATGGCTCTGATACCACTGTTGAATAATTAGGGTTTAGGACGTACCTAAACCGGCGGAAACGAACGGATCTTTGCCCTTTTTGCTCCACGATCTGAATCCGGCGGCTACTAGAGTCCCGGTAGTGTGACCACGACCCAAACCCGAGACACGATGGAATTAGGAGAAATGGGAGTTTAGGAATTTGCAGAAATGACTGAATCAATACTGTGTTGTGTATTTGTTTCTGCCAATAAGCTGGATTTATATAGATGACATATTTACTAAAAATAGTCAATGCCACTTACTAAAAATGGCAGCTAATTCATCTCGACTTTCCCCTTTTTTCTGCTTGGTGACCGTTGCCACCAACAAGTGAACTAAACCTATATCGCATTCATATATTTCATCATGAGGAGGAGTCTCTGATGTCCAGTGGAAAAGACTGCTGTGTGTGTTCTGAAGGGGATTTCACAGTAGTTTGGCTAATTCTAATTAGGTCCCTCGATGCATTCGAGAAAGAAATAATTAAAGTTTGAGCCGTTTAACATGTGAAGATTCTGTTAAACCTGGAAGCATGGAAGTAACCATTTACTGTCAGAGTCAAAATCTAATGTATACAATACATCAAACAAGTTGAATGAACGAAAGCTCTGAAATGCAATACAGGATCCTATCTTATCTTTGCAACAGTTGTTCCAATCAATACAAATGACTACGCACCAAGGTGTGCACCATGCAGTGTCCAAGTTGAATTGATATTCATTCCATTCAACCCATTGAATGGATATTCATTCCGTCCAACCCATCAAAGAGGATGAAAATCCGAAATATATGGATGATGGATGATGGTTTGACAGATTGAATTGGATCCTTGTGATGCTACATTTGACCCGCCATTCGATCTATTTATCTGCTTAATTATCTACTTGTTTATCTCTTATTTGCAGTTAGTTCACTTTTTATTTTTCTCCTTTATATTTTATTCATTTTTTGGACAATTATATTGTTAACTCTATGACTTTCGTCACAATATATATAATAAATATGATATCTATTCGTTCCTTATACCAAAAATATTTTTTTTAACCTTTTCAAAAGACAAAGTTGACTATTTTATATAAGTTTGTTAACATATTACATATAAACCTTCATCATCCATTTTACCCATTTTCAGTTATGGATAGTAGAGGGATGAATTGGATTAGATTTTTTGGCGATGGATGGATTGGATGAAATGGATGAAAGCAGGTGACGGATGATCATGGTTCACCCGACCCAAACCCGATCCATTGCCACCCCTACCATTTAACGGCGGAGTCAAAATCTATTAATCTAATGCATACAATACATCAAACAAGTTGAATAAGCGGAAGGCTCTGAAATAATACAGTATCGTACTACCTCTTTTCAATGGTTGTTTCAATCAATCCGAACGACTACGCACCAAAGTGTACACTATGCAGTGTCCAAGTTGAAATCAAAGAACAAACCTCAATAACAAACATTAGCGCAAGTGTACAGTTGCCTAGTGCTCCAACATACTTGTTGACCCTTTCCTTGTGTAAGGTTTTGATGATGTCAAACACAAATGTGTTAGTCCAAATGTATTAGTCCTTATAATAATACTTATATTTGTGCTATACTTGGTTAATAAAGTTGGTTGAGAACAGTGATTAAGAACAGAGCTTGTACGATCAGTTGAAGTTCCAGAAACAGTTTCTAACAGCAATGCTTCAAGTCCAAGAACAACATGAAGTTCCAGAAACAGTTTCTAAAACAGCAATGCTTCAAGACTAAGAGCAACATGAAGTGTCAGGAACAATCTTTAGGAACAGTTCTTAGCATTATCAAGTTTGTTGAAATTGCAAGTCATCTGCTACATTAACAGAGCTTGAACGGTCAGATGAAGTTCCAGAAACAGTTTCTAAAACAGCAATGTTTCAAGACTAAGAGCAACATGAAGTGTCAGGAACAATCTTCAGGAAC